>CM070097.1:24229026-24324026 GCA_036178185.1 Liparis tanakae
TATCAGGCAGCGCTGTCCTCCACAAAAGAAACAAATAAAAAAAGACCAAACTGAAGTGTGTATGTCCTTATTAAACAAACAGACTTATTTTTTATTGTCAACATAAATTTGACATCAAATGACGCCAAACACACGTAATTAGATCCAAACTAGAAAGAGCATTTCCTTCTGAAAATGCGTTGGAATGCTTAACATTTGAAAGCTTGAAGCTGAAAAATAAAAAATAAATAGCTGAAAAAGGTTTTAAAATAGCTGAAATAGGTTTGGAAATAGTTGAAAATGTCTAAAAATAGCCGAAATAGGTTTGAAAATAGCTGAAATATGAAATGAATAAGTTAAAATGTCTGGACATATTTGAAATATGAAATGAATAACTGAAAATAACTGAAAATAACTGAAAACATCCGGAAATAGCTGAAATATGAAATGAATAACTGAAAATAACTGACAATATCTGGAAATAGCTGAAATAGGAAATAAATAACTGAAAATAATTGAAATATGAAATGAATAAATGAAAATAACTGGAAATAGCTGGAAATATCTGAAATATGAAATGAATAACTGAAAATAACTGAAAATAACTGACAATATCTGGAAATAGCTGAAATAGGAAATGAATAACTGAAAACATCTGGAAATAGCTGAAATAGGAAATGAATAACTGAAAACATCTGGAAATAGCTGAAATATGAAATGAATAACTGAAAATAACTGACAATATCTGGAAATAGCTGAAATAGGAAATGAATAACTGAAAATAATTGAAATATGAAATGAATAAATGAAAATAGCTAAAAATAACTTAAATATGAAATATCTCTAATATCTCTCCATATATAGACACATCGCTACAGCGCCACACACGCACAAACCGTTGGTCAGTGTATAAAGTGCATGGTGTTGTGTATGGTATCATTGTAATCCTTGACCATCAAAACATAGGGGTAGATATTACCACTTTTCATTTATTGTGTTTGGCTGAAGAGATATGACGCAAAATACAGAATTTGGTTATGGAGGAAGGCAAAATGGTGGCCATGAATAACACAAAGCATTCAATGATGCCGTCTATGGTATCATTGCAATCCTTGACCATCAAAACATAGGGGTTGACATTATCTTATATGTGCTTTGATGTTTTTTTTCAGGAGATATCATGGAAAACGCATATTTTAATAATGGCGGGAAATAAAATGGCCGCCGCGACCGACATGAGCTTTTTTGCGTTGGCTAACGTTCTTTATTGGAAGAGCAGAATCCATAGAGTAATTTTGGTGCTTGTATCCACATTTGAACGATTCTTCATCAAAAATGCTGTTAGCTGCCCCACTAACTGAAAATAACTGAAAATAAGAGACAGACAGCTGAGAATCTGATGAAAGCAACCCGTCAGAACATTTGGATTTGAAAGAGAACCATAACTCTCACCCTAAAAACGCCCACATTAGGAGAAGCTCAAGGCTTGTGTGAACGTTGACATCTCCTTAAATATTGTTTAGGTTAAGAAATGAGAGTATAGTCGCAGTTCAGAAAATGCTCCTGTTTGCTTCAAAAAAAAGTTGAAAGGCGCTCAGAATTACAATGGCGATGACTGAGCAGAAAAGTGGACTTCTCCTCGTAAAGGCTTCTCATGAGACATCTGGGAAACTGTTGGATTCCACAGTCACATTTCTATGACAAGCACAATATTCCTATTACTTTATCAACAAAATATGTCTAAAGAGTAAGAATTGTGGCCGTAGTAGCGATTTACAAAAATAATTTCCGCTTGATCCTGACACAGCTGTCCCTCTAGCCATGACGTCACAGCTCTAGACTTCCCACACACATCCATTGTAAGCTCCTAGGAGGAGCGGAAAAACACATCAAACTAAAATAATAACAATTAAATAACTATACGAGATATGAACAGAATATGAATTATAAAGTTATAGCTAACACCTCTGTCAACATTTTAAAAGTGGAATTGTGTCTTTAGCTGAATGTATGCCGATATGGTAAGCTTTTAAAGTTGAACAAGTTGAAGCGGATTTGAAGAGTTCTCTCATTGGATCCCATTCATTATTTATTCCCTAAAAAAATTAATAATTTGAAAATTTGAAAAGATAAAAAATATTTGAAAATATACAGTAATAGCTGAAGGCTATCTGAACATATGAAAAATTAAATTGCTGAATTTGCTGAAAGTATGAAGATACTGTAAGCTTTTTAAAATTGAAGATTTTCTCCATAGGAACTGATGAATTTAAAATGACATAAAAGTATTTAAATATAAAACATTTGAAACATTTGAAATATGAAAAGTAATGCCAAGTCTGAAGAAGCTGAATTTTTTAATATTTGAATTGTTTAAATAGCTGAATATATGAAGGAGTAGAAGAGGGACGAAAAAGGTACGGAAGAAATAGAAGAATAATAAAAAGTTTAAATAAAGATTACAAGAACAAGAGTTGGACTGCTGAAGCATTCCAACTAATGATTTCCGAGATGCATCGTCCCGCAGTCCTTCCACCGCGTGGAGAGTTCGCTCGTTACTGGATGTTGGCGCGTCATCGTTAGCTCAACGCCGCCCCCCGTGGCGGCTAGTTGTAGCCACTGGCGTGTTCAGGGAGTGGCCTATCGTGGCACGGGCCACCCCTGAAATCTGATTGGCCACCCAAGTGCCACCCCAATATCTTAAAATATGATTGGCTATATGCCCAGTCAGAGGCGGGCCACGGCGCTGAACATAAGCTGCACTCTTGTTTAGAGTTGCAGTTCCTTCTCAAACCTGAGAGGCAGCTCCTTTTAGGCGCTCCTGCTCACACTTCATGCCAACCCTGCATATGTCAGTGCCTCACTGGAGCCACCCCTATCAACAATGTCTGGACACGCCCCTGGTTGTAGCTAACAGCTACCAACGGACAGCGTGTCTCCAGATAACGGTTAGTGTTTATTTAAATGTATTAATCATTTAAAGCACAAATCCCCAACGTTCCTTTCCCTTGAACCCGTGTTGCCATGACAACACTTCCGGACCGCGGCTCACGCGCGGACCGGAAGTCTTCTCCACAGCACACCGGTCCCTCCCCACCCGCGCGAGCGTAGTTTCGTCCCGCCCAGCAGGCGGCCCTCACTCCAGCTCTTCCGATTGGCTGCTGTCGCTGCACCTGCTCGCCTCGCCCGCCAATCACGCGCCCCGCTCGGTGCGCTCCAAGATGGCGGCTTCCAGTGCTCCGTATCAGACAGCATCGCGTATGGAAGCCCGAGACCGCCGTCTGCCGCGCGCCTGAACCCCGAAGAGCCACAAGAAGCCCACCGGCTGAGGGTCGCCGGCCGGTGTCGGGCTCGGGCTGAAGGGAGGGGGTCGTGTTCTCCGAGTATGGCCACCGAGAACGGGATACACTTCTGGAGGAGAAACGCAAAGGTTCCCGGAAGGTGGGTCTGTTGCTCCGCGCCTCGGGGAGCCCCGGGAGGGGGTCACGTGTCCACGGGCTAGAACACAGCGGGGGTCACGTGTCCACCGGTGAGGGTGGACACGTGACTCACATAAAGCGGCTCCCGCTTTATGTGAGAACTTAACGGACCGTGACGTGGGCACTGTCACTTTAAGAAGAGGAGGCGGCCATGTAGCGATGGGCTTCCGGTCTCTAGAGGAGCCTCCGGCCGTTTCTCAATATGCGAACTTGTGCGTCCTTTCCTCTACTTGTGTCCTCGTGGACTCGTGAAACGTCATCAGTCTCAGCCCGAGTTCATGTTCCAATTCAAAGTTCGCTTCTCTCAAAGCACGGTCAAAATGCCCGGATGTGACTTGATCCTCCCACTTTCCGGAGGATGCATCACAGGAGACTTGAGCGTACTCTGGCCAGCATATATCCCACAATGCATTTCACCAGCAACCGGAAACAATAGCGGAGGAGAAAATAAACAACTGACAGGTGACTTTTTATAAATACTGTTGTTGATTCAGGAATGTCATTTTAGGATGTTTTGTTTATTCAACTGTAAAAAATAATGTACACTGAATAATTAGAATAAACTCAGGAGCAAGAACAGCTGATGTGGTGACGTCATCAAATAAGCAGCCGTTCCAATCGCAGAAAGACCGTCCTCCCGTTGTCCCGTCCTCCGGAGTCTGGTCTCCGGAGACCAGACTCCAGAGACCAGACTCCAGAGACCAGACTCCAGAAGAACAAAAGTCTGCAGTCGTGTACTTTGAATTGAGAAACGGCCTCCATCTCTCTGAGAGGAGGCGTCCCTCTCCTCCTCCTGCTCAGTGTGCAGGAGGAGGAGAGGGAGGAGACCTGCTCCTCCTCTGTGGGGTGGTGATGAGTCGAGGCAGGAAGTGACATGATGACTTCCTGTGGCTGTGGGAGGAGCTACAGGTATGACTCCTTCTGGCCCTGCAGGTAGATGGCAGGAGGGCGTCAGACACATGTTGATGTTACAGTATCTACAGCACAGTGTGTGTGTGTGTTTACACACACACACACACACACACACAGATCAACTGCACACACACACACACACACACACACAGATCAACTGCTGTGGGGCGTGTTGGGACAGGAAGCCGCTGCCCTTGAGCCTCCTGATGGAACCGGTCTGACTGGAGGAGCCGTAGAGGAGGAGCCGTAGAGGAGGAGCCGTAGAGGAGCTTTAGAGGAGCTGTGGTCTGGACCCCGTAGTCTGGACCCCGTGGTCTGGACCCTGTGGTCTGGACCCTGTAGTCTGGACTCTGTAGTCTGGACCCTGTAGTCTGGACCCTGTAGTCTGGACCCTGGACCCTGTGGTCTGGACCCTGTAGTCTGGACTCTGTAGTCTGGACCCTGTAGTCTGGACCCTGTAGTCTGGACCCTGGACCCTGTGGTCTGGACCCTGTAGTCTGGACCCTGTAGTCTGGACCCTGTAGTCTGGACCCTGGACCCTGTGGTCTGGACCCTGTAGTCTGGACTCTGTAGTCTGGACTCTGTAGTCTGGACCCTGTAGTCTGGACCCTGTAGTCTGGACCCTGGACCCTGTGGTCTGGACCCTGTAGTCTGGACTCTGTAGTCTGGACCCTGTAGTCTGGACCCTGGACCCTGTGGTCTGGACCCTGGACCCTGTGGTCTGGACCCTGTAGTCTGGACTCTGTAGTCTGGACCCTGTAGTCTGGACCCTGTAGTCTGGACCCTGGACCCTGTAGTCTGGACTCTGTAGTCTGGACCCTGTAGTCTGGACCCCGTGGTCTGGACCCTTTAGTCTGGACCCTGTGGTCTCACAACGTTTTAATGTATTTAGATAAATATATATAAATCTAGGTGATGTTGAATAACTGCTCCTCCTCCTCCATCAACACGTCATGTCTCGTGGTGTTCGGACATCGTTATGAACCAATGAGCTCCCTGGGGATGACATCATGAGCACTTATTCATTTAAGCAATAAGGGACGAGAGGCAGTACTTTATTGACGTTACAGTACTGCCTCGAGTCCCTTATTGCTTTTATAATACGGTCACCAGCGACATTATAAATAGTCAGTAAATAGTAAGCTGCCTTTCACCACAAAATAGTTGTTGCCAACCAAAGTTATGCATCGCATTTCAGTAGCCGAGAGAAAATAGTCCCCTCCGTGTGAAAGTAGTCCCCTCCGTGTGAAAATAGTCCCCTCCGTGTGAAAATAGTCTCCTCCGTGTGAAAATAGTCCCCTCGTGTGAAAATAGTCCCCTCGTGTGAAAATAGTCCCCTCGTGTGAAAGTAGTCCTCCGTGTGAAAATAGTCCCCTTGTGTGAAAATAGTCCTCCGTGTGAAAATAGTCCCCTCGTGTGAAAATAGTCCCCTCGTGTGAAAATAGTCCCCTCGTGTGAAAATAGTCCCCTCGTGTGAAAATAGTCCCCTCGTGTGAAAGTAGTCCCCTCGTGTGAAAATAGTCCTCCGTGTGAAAGTAGTCCCCTCCGCGTGAAAGTAGTCCCCTCGTGTGAAAGTAGTCCCCTCCGCGTGGCTAACGGACAAACAGCATTGTTTACATCCGTTAGCCTAGCTAAAGGAGGGGAGATAGTAGCTAGTTCTCGCAACATCTCATTAATTCAAATTGCTCACTTGATGAAAGTTGCCTTTTAAAACAACAACAATGACAATGGGACACTTTCAATAAAATAATATTTATTAAATGTTTGGTAGGCACTGGGTCTATGTTAGCTCTACATGCTGTTTACTAAACTATAGTGACGAGGACTTGGGACTCGACAGACCAACACTCGGCTGTGTTGAGGCTTATCAGGGCTCTCACGTCTCACGCATTGAATCCACTCAGACCCACGTCTCAACGCTCGCCGTGGGTCACTTCCTGTCGCTGGTCATGTGACGTCTCAACGCTCGCCGTGGGTCACTTCCTGTCGCTGGTCATGTGACGTCTCAACGCTCGCCGTGGGTCACTTCCTGTCGCTGGTCATGTGACGTCTCAACGCTCGCCGTGGGTCACTTCCTGTCGCTGGTCATGTGACGTCTCAACGCTCGCCGTGGGTCACTTCCTGTCGCTGGTCATGTGACGTCTCAACGCTCGCCGTGGGTCACTTCCTGTCGCTGGTCATGTGACGTCACGCTTGCCTGTCTTTAACTTATGTTGATCTGGATATCTCCATTAATCATCCGTGGAAGACGTTTCTCATGTCCTCTTCGTCTCTGGTGACGTCTCCTCCTCTTCGTCGTGTTCAGGATGTGGTGCCAGCAGCTTTAAGGGAGCCGCAGGATTTATCTGAAATGACAGCTAACGGTCTAAAAGCTGACCTTAGTTTTAGAGCGTTGATATGGAACGCTCCTCTTTACTGTACATTATGGCTGAATATACCACACCCCGTGACTCACTCTCAACCAATCAGAATGCTTGATTTCATCAACCCCTATTATAATAAGAGGTGCTACACGCCCCACAGCACCATCACCCCACAGCACCATCACCCCACAGCACCATCACCCCGCAGCACCATCACCCCGCAGCACCATCACCCCACAGCACCATCACCATCACCCCACAGCACCATCACCCCACAGCACCATCACCCCACAGCACCATCACCCCGCAGCACCATCACCCCGCAGCACCATCACCCCGCAGCACCATCACCCCACAGCACCATCACCATCACCCCACAGCACCATCACCCCACAGCACCATCACCCCACAGCACCATCACCCCACAGCACCATCACTATCACCCCACAGCACCATCACATCACCATCACCCCACAGCACCATCACCCCACAGCACCATCACCATCACCCCACAGCACCATCACCATCACCCCACAGCACCATCACCATCACCCCACAGCACCATCACATCACCATCACCCCACAGCACCATCACCCCACAGCACCATCACCATCACCCCACAGCACCATCACCATCACCCCACAGCACCATCACCATCACCCCACAGCACCATCACCATCACCCCACAGCACCATCACCCCACAGCACCATCACCCCACAGCACCATCACCCCACAGCACCATCACCCTGCAGCACCATCACCCCGCAGCACCATCACCCCACAGCACCATCACCCCGCAGCACCATCACCCCACAGCACCATCACCCTGCAGCACCATCACCCCGCAGCACCATCACCATCACCCCACAGCACCATCACCCCACAGCACCATCACCATCACCCCACAGCACCATCACCCCACAGCACCATCACCCCACAGCACCAACACCATCACCCCACAGCACCAACACCCCGCAGCACCATCACCCCGCAGCACCATCACCCCACAGCACCATCACCCCACAGCACCAACACCATCACCCCACAGCACCATCACCATCACCCCACAGCACCATCACCCCGCAGCGCCATCACCCCACAGCACCATCACCCCACAGCACCATCACCCCACAGCACCAACACCATCACCCCGCAGCACCATCACCCCACAGCACCAACACCATCACCCCGCAGCACCATCACCCCACAGCACCAACACCATCACCCCACAGCACCATCACCCCACAGCGCCAACACCATCACCCCACAGCACCAACACCCTGCAGCACCCAACACCATCACCCATCACCCATGAGTGGGTGTCGGCCTCGGCTCGTCTCTGTGTCTCTGAGCTGTCGACCATCTTGTCTCTCCAGCGTTCGGCCGGTCTACGGAGCTCAGCATCCGCCCCTCGACCCGCGGCTCAGACGCACGTGAGTGCTCCACCTCCATCCTTGTGTTGATCCACCTCCATCCTTGTGTTGCTCCACCTCCATCCTTGTGTTGCTCCACCTCCATCCTTGTGTTGCTCCACCTCCAGCCTGCATGGTGTCATGTTGCTCCACCTCCAGCCTCATGTTGCTCCACCTCCAGCCTGCATGGTGTCATGTTGCTCCACCTCCAGCCTTGTGTTGCTCCACTTCCAGCCTGCATGGTGTCATGTTGCTCCACCTCCAGCCTGCATGGTGTCATGTTGCTCCACCTCCAGCCTCATGTTGCTCCACCTCCAGCCTGCACGGTCTGTTGCTGGTCCTCTGGGTGGCCCCGCCTCCACCCAGAGGACCAGCTGTGACGTAGTCCCTCTGTCCTTGCAGGTACCCCAAAGACTCGAAGCCCAAGTTCAACAACCTCAAGTCCAAAAAGGCCTCCAGCTTCCACGAGTTTGCCCGCAGCACCAATGACGCCTGGGACCTGGAGGAGGAAGAGGAGGAGGAGGAAGAGGAGGAGGTGGGGCCGCCGGCCCAGAGCCGCTCCTTCCCCCCGGGCCTCCGCTCCTCGTCTCCTCAGAACCAGGTAGGAGGAGTCCTGGGCTCCGAGCGAGGGGAGGCGCTCTCGTGCGGTACCTCTCAGCTCGGGGGCCAAGAGGACGAGGAGGACGAAGAGGACGGGGAGGACGAGCACGTCAACGGGAAGGGGGTCGCCCCCCCTCCCCCCGGTAGGTGGGCCGCCCCGAGAGAGTCCTCCATCAGAGAGCGCTGCATGTCGGGCCCTGTGCTGCTCATGGGCTCTGGCAGCAGGCCTCATGTGCTGTTTGTTGTCTTGTTGTTGTTGTTGTTGTGCTCTCAGGCCGCCGCCCGGTCCGACCCATCATCCCCCTGGTGGCCCGCATGTCGGACCAGAACGCATCCGGAGCTCCGCCCATGACGCTGAGGGAGAAGAGCCGGCTGGACAAGTTCAAGCAGCTGCTGGCGCTGCCCCACCCGGAGCTGGGTAGGGAGCCCCCTGCTGGCCGGGAGGTGTCACTGCAGAGCGGAGGCTGACCTCTCTGTGCTCCTACAGACGAACTCCGCAAGCACAGCTGGTCGGGCATTCCACGAGAGGTCCGGCCAATCACCTGGAGGCTGCTCTCGGTGAGGACCCTGATGCTGCGTTCACAACGAAAGCGTTGCCACGGTTTCCATAAGGTCAACGTACTTTAAGGTTTACGCCCCCCACCCCCCACAGGGATACCTGCCGGCCAATAAGGAGCGCAGGGAGCTGGTGCTGAGGAGGAAGAGGGACGAGTACTTCGGGTTCATCCAGCAGTACTACCAGTCCAGAACCGAGGAGCACCACAGGGACACCTACCGACAGGTGAGTGTGTGTCTGTGTGTGTCTGTGTGTGTGTGTGTGTGTTCATCATGCTCATTGTTTCAGATCCACATCGACATCCCGAGGACCAACCCTCTGATCCCCCTCTTCCAGCAGCCCGCCGTACAAGAGGTGAGTCACAGGAGAGCTTGACCTGGGTTAGACCCCTTGACCTTGTCCCTGAACACAGCATGCTGTTCTTCCCTTGGTGTCCCTGAACACAGCATGCTGTTCTTCCCTTGGTGTCCCTGAACACAGCATGCTGTTCTTCCCTTGGTGTCCCTGAACACAGCATGATATTATTCCATTGGTGTCCCTGAACAAAGCATGCTGTTCTTCCCTTGGTGTCCCTGAACACAACACGTCTGTCCTCAGGTGTTTGAGCGGATCCTCTTCATCTGGGCCATCCGTCACCCGGCCAGCGGCTACGTGCAGGGCATCAACGACCTGGTCACGCCCTTCTTCGTGGTCTTCCTCTCCGAGTTCGTCAGTGAGTCACGTTATGTACGGGGGTCTCACTGTGGCTATGAGGCTATGAGGCTATGTAACGATGCGGCTATGTGGCTATGTGGCTATGTGGCTATGTAGCTATGCGGCTATGAGGCTATGTGGCTATGTAGCTATGAGGCTATGTGGCTATGTGGCTATGTGGCTATGAGGCTATGTGGCTATGTAGCTATGAGGCTATGTGGCTATGTAGCTATGAGGCTATGTAGCTATGTGGCTATGTAGCTATGTGGCTATGAGGCTATGTGGCTATGTAGCTATGTGGCTATGTAGCTATGTGGCTATGTGGCTATGTAGCTATGAGGCTATGTAGCTATGAGGCTATGTAGCTATGAGGCTATGTGGCTATGTAGCTATGTGGCTATGTAGCTATGTGGCTATGGCTATGTAGCTATGAGGCTATGTGCTATGAGCTGTGAGGCTATGTAGGCTGTGAGGCTATGTAGCTATGAGGCTATGTGGCTATGTAGCTATGTGGCTATGTGGCTATGTGGCTATGTAGCTATGAGGCTATGTGGCTATGTAGCTATGAGGCTATGTGGCTATGTGGCTATGTGGCTATGTAGCTATGTGGCTATGTGGCTATGTAGCTATGAGGCTATGTGGCTATGTGGCTATGTAGCTATGAGGCTATGTGGCTATGTAGCTATGAGGCTATGTGGCTTTGTAGCTATGATGCTATGTAGCTATGTGGCTATGTAGCTGAGTGCATGTAGCTATGAGGCTATGTGGCTATGTAGCTATGAGGCTATGTGGCTATGTGGCTATGTAGCTATGAGGCTATGTGGCTATGTAGCTATGAGGCTATGTGGCTTTGTAGCTATGATGCTATGTAGCTATGTGGCGCTATGTAGCTATGTGGCTATGTGGCTATGTGGCTATGTGGCTATGCGGCTATGTAGCTATGTGGCTATGTAGCTATGTGGCTATGTGGCTATGTGGCTATGCGGCTATGTAGCTATGTGGCTATGTAGCTATGTGGCTATGTGGCTATGTGGCTCCCGCTCCAGAAGCACGTGGGTCATTCAGCTGTTTGTTGGCCAGCAGAAGACGTGGAGAACTTTGAGGTGTCGACTCTTCATGAGGAAACACAGAGGAACATCGAGGCAGACAGCTTCTGGTGTATGAGCAAGCTGCTGGATGGAATACAGGTACACACACACATGTATACACACACACATATACACGCCACCACACATCAGCCTCTCAGTGAACAGGTGTCCTCTCTCCTAGGACAACTACACTTTCGCTCAGCCTGGAATCCAGAACAAGGTGAAAGCTCTGGAGGAGCTGGTCAGCAGGATCGATGGTGAGAGAGAGAGAGAGAGACTGACTCTGTGTGTGTGTGTGTGTGTGTGTGTGTGGGGGGGGGGGTGTTACCTGTGTGTGTGTGTGTGTGTGTAACCTCTGTGTTTGGCGCCCCCTAGAGGACGTTCACAGTCACTTCCTGCGGCTGGACGTTGAGTATCTCCAGTTCGCGTTCCGCTGGATGAACAACCTGCTGATGAGGGAGCTGCCGCTCCGCTGCACCATCCGCCTCTGGGACACCTACCAGGTACACACACAGGTACACACACAGGTAGACGCAGGTAAACACACAGGTAGACACACACAGGTAGACACAGGTAAACACACAGGTAGACACACACAGGTAGACACAGGTAAACACACAGGTAGACACACACAGGTAGACACAGGTAAACACACAGGTACACACACAGGTACAGACACAGGTAGACACACACAGGTAGACACAGGTAAACACACAGGTAGACACACACAGGTAGACACAGGTAAACACACAGGTAGACACACACAGGTACACACACAGGTACACACACAGGTAGACACACACAGGTAGACACAGGTAAACACACAGGTAGACACAGGTAAACACACAGGTAGACACACACAGGTAGACACACACAGGTAGACACACACAGGTACACACACAGGTACAGACACAGGTAGACACACACAGGTAGACACAGGTAAACACACAGGTAGACACAGGTAAACACACAGGTAGACACAGGTAGACACAGGTAGACACACACAGGTAGACACAGGTAAACACACAGGTAGACACAGGTAAACACACAGGTAGACACAGGTAGACACAGGTAGACACACACAGGTAGACACACACAGGTAGACACACACAGGTACACACACTCGGTGTGGACCTCCTCAGTGTGGACCTCCTCAGTGGGGACCTCCTCCTCAGTGGGGACCTCCTCCTGCTCCTCTCTGTCCTCAGGCTGAAGCCGAGGGCTTCTCCCACTTCCACCTCTACGTCTGCTCTGCTTTCCTCGTCGAGTGGCGCAAAGAGATCCTCTCCATGGTGGACTTCCAGGTACCGAGCGGTCCTCTACGTGGTCTACATGGTCCGGCTGAGACCGGAACCACTAGATACTGATCTGAGGACCAACAAGAGAGATGATCCTTTTGAGGAGAGAGAATGCAGCTTTAACACTGTTATCAACCACTGGCGTACAAACGAGTTTCCATGTCAACGTGCGTGTCGTGTTTCCAGGGCCTCCTCATGCTGCTGCAGAACCTTCCCACAATGCACTGGGGCAACGAGGAAGTCGGTCTCCTCCTGGCTGAGGCGTACAGGCTGAAGTACATGTTCGCAGACGCACCGAGCCACTACAAGAGGTAGGCCGGAGCCCCTCCCCCCGGAGCCCCGCCCCCCGGAGCCCCGACTGGGTGGAGCAGCCCGTGTCCCCCCAGGAGAACTCTCTGATGCGTTCACTGACCGGTCTACAGATTCTATTTCCTTGTTGAAGATGTTTTGAAGTCTTGCTGTAGCCATGCGCCGTGTGAGTCGGACAAGATGGCCGCCGTGTGTTGTGTTCAGGGACACCAGATGTGCGCTGTACAATCAGCTTCCCCAAGTCCTCTTTTGGGACCAGGACAGATCTCCTGTATCAGGTGTCTCTCCTCCGAGCAGTGTGCCCCCCACGGGGGAGAGGCCTTCACTGTGAACGTCCTCCGGTCCCCTCGTCCTCCTGTCCTCCGATCCCCTCGTCCTCCGGTCCCCTCGTCCTCCGGTCCACTCGTCCTCCTGTCCCCTCGTCCTCCGGTCCCCTCGTCCTCCGGTCCACTCGTCCTCCGGTCCCCTCGTCCTCCGGTCCTCCGTCCCCTCGTCCTCCGGTCCCCTCGTCCTCCTGTCCCCTCGTCCTCCTGTCCCCTCGTCCTCGTCCTCCTGTCCCCTCGTCCTCCGGTCCCCTCGTCCTCCGGTCCTCTCGTCCTCCGGTCCCCTCGTCCTCCGGTCCCCTCGTCCTCCCGTCCCCTCGTCCTCCCGTCCCCTCGTCCTCCTGTCCCCTCGTCCTCTCGTCCCTCTCCGTCCCTCGTCCTCCGGTCCCCTCGTCCCTCGTCCCTGGCCCTCGTCCCTCCGGTCCTCGTCCTCCGGTCCCCTCGTCCTCCGGTCCCCTCGTCCTCCCGTCCCCTCGTCCTCCGGTCCCCTCGTCCTCCGGTCCCCTCATCCTCCGGTCCCCTCGTCCTCTCGTCCTCTGGTCCCCTCGTCCTCCGGTCCCCTCGTCCTCCTGTCCTCCCGTCCCCTCGTCCTCCGGTCCTCTCGTCCTCCGGTCCTCTCTTCCCCTCGTCCTCCGGTCCCCTCGTCCTCCTGTCTCCTCGTCCTCCGGTCCTCTCGTCCTCCGGTCCCCTCGTCCTCCGGTCCTCTCGTCCTCCGGTCCCCTCGTCCTCCGGTCCCCTCGTCCTCCGGTCCCCTCGTCCTCCTGTCCCCTCGTCCTCCCATCCCCTCGTCCTCTCGTCCCCTCGTCCAGGGCCCCGTGTCTCCAGTTGTCCCCCTTGTGTTCTACTAATTGAGTCTTAATTCATATTCAGGAGTTCACTCTGAGACGGGGCTCGACCATGAAGTCTCTGTGACTTCCTTATACAGAGTGCCCCTGAAGGCACCACGCCCCTTGAACACTGTTGAATACTTCTGTTTGATTGAAGCTATGATGTGGTGCTCATCTACCCTCTGAGTGTTGTTGAATGTATGCCGTTAGCCTTAAAGTAGTTAGTTGTTGTTTTCATTCAGCTGCTTGTTTACTCCATATTGTTGTTCTTGTGTACAGGTCCTCATGTTGACTAATAAACCTGGCTCCATTCAAACCGATACACATGACGTCACTCGCGTTATCTTAAATGAATGCGCTAACTCAGGGGTCGGCAACCCGTGGCTTTGGCGCTGCCTAGTGGCTCCCTGGAGCTTTTTCAAAAATGTTTGAAAATGGAAAAAGATGGGGGAGGGAAATATATTTGCGTCTTTGCCCATGCGCATCAAGCGCCACGAGTCTCAGGCTCTCAAGGGTCTCTCATGTCGGTCTTAACTCCCGCCACACATCGTGTTTCTAACGCTGAAAACAACTCTCGGCTATTTCATGTTTTAATGTTGCGCAACACTAACATGAGCCCGGCCGCTGTCCCCGTGGAGAAAACAAGCGCTCCCCTGGAGGTCCGCTGTGAGGTGTCACTTATCAGCCAATCAAAAAGAAGAGCTGGGCTACACAATAGCCAATGAGAAAAAAGCTATCTGTTGTATCTGGGTAACATTTAATCCAGCAACCAATGAACCAATGTCTTCTAAACTTGAGCCCTGGAGCTGTAGTGAAACAGCGCCCCCTGTGGTATCGGAGGTGACGTGGTTACACTGGAGGAGGCATCGCACAACAGAGTAGTCACGTGGTGCGTTATTCTACAGGATGCACCGCAGGAAAAATAAACATTTAATCATGAAGGCTCATTATGTATTTGTAGTTAAGTTAGTTATTTTGATAGTTAGTAGGTAATATAGATACATACAGCATGTGTTTAATTTTTTTGCGGCTGCAGACTTTTTTTTTGGTCCAATATGACTCTTCAACATTTTGGGTTGCCGACCCCTGTTGAATAAATCCGTCCTGTCCTGAAACGAGCACGTGACGCGCCGGAAGTGATGTTGACAATTCCGAGGTCCGTGAACGCAGCATAAACGTCGGTTTCACTTGTGCAGCCATGACGTCGCTCCGGTCCCGTCGGAACCCCGAGGAGTGAACCCGTCCGCCGGACCCCGTGGACCCGCATCAGATCCGGTCCGTCCGGGACGTTTCCGCGTACGGAAGCCGGCGCGTTCAAGACCTGTTAGCGCAGCTCGCGACAAGCTAACGTCCGCAGCACGACGTCTGGAGGAACCGGGTCCAGGAGGAACCGGTCCAGAAGGAACCTCTAGCCTCATCCGGTTCTCCCGCTGCCATGACGGGTCCGGGCTGCTGAGCTGCGGGTCTCCTGTCGCGGTCGGTGAGTAGCGGCTCTGCTAGCCCCGGTAGCCCATGGGTAGTCCCGGTAGTCTCCGGTAGCCCCCGGTAGTCTCTGCTAGCCCCGGTAGCCCATGGGTAGTCCCGGTAGCCCCCGGTAGTCTCTGCTAGCCCCGGTAGTCCCCGTAGTCCAGTAGCCCCGTTAGCCCCGGTAGTCCAGTAGCCCCGGTAGTCCAGTAGCCCCCGTAGTCCCGTTAGCCCCGGTAGCCCGGGTAGTCGCGGTAGCCCCCGTAGTCCAGTAGCCCCGGTAGTCCCCGTTAGTCCAAGGTAGCCCCGGTCTCCCCGTTAGCCCCGGTCTCCCCGTTAGCCCTGTCTCCCCGTCTAACGCTGCTCTCCTCAGGCGATGGATGGCGTCCTCTGGAGCTCCTCCGGGCTCCGGGAGTCGTTCCGCTCCGGCGCCGCCGTGGACGCTCTGACCCGGCTGGCCCGCCTCCTGGCGCCGCCCGGGCCGCTGGGCTGCTCGCTCTGCGGGCGCCGCTTCTCCCTCCAGTCGACCCTCCGGCTGCACCGGTGCCCCGCGCCGGGGGCGCCGCGCGGGCTCCACCGGGGCGGCGCCGCCGCCAGGATCCCAACGGGCGGCCGTCCCACGGCTTCTGCCGGAGCCTCGAGCCGCTCGCCGCCCCCGGGGCCCGGCGGCACTAAGGCGGTGCTGCGACGCCGCGTAGAGCGGGGGTCAAAGGTCAAAGGAGCGGGCGGCGCCGAGGTGACCGCACAGCTGATCCAAACGTCCACGTCCAGAACCAAGCTGCTGGGCTGCCGGTCCTGTGAGCGCGCCTTCAGGAGCACCGCCGAGCTGCAGCTGCACCGGAAGGAGGCGCACAGCCGCGAGAAGAGCGTCCCGGCTCCGCCGCGGCCCGCCGCCCCCAGGCGCCGCCGGGCGGGCTCATACGCGTGTCCGGGCTGCAGCAAGGTGTTCTTCCACCACCTGTCCCTCAGGGCGCACTGCAGGCAGCAGCCCACCTGCAGCCCCGGCACCACCCACAGGCCTCCTGTAGGGGGCGCCACCCGCAGGCCTCCTGTAGGGGGCGCCACCCGCAGGCCTCCTGTAGGGGGCGCTACCCACAGGCCTCCTGTAGGGGGCGCCACCAGAGAGCCCCCACATGGACCCGGAGCAGCAGGGGAGCGGCCACTCAGGGCCGGGCCGGGGAGGCCCAGGAAGGAGCTCAGAGCAGAGGAGGAGGAGAAGGGGGGGGAGGAGGAGGAGGGGGGAGAGGGGGAGTTCCCGTGCCCCTCGTGTGCAGAGGTCTTCTCTCGCCAGGCGCAGCTCCGGCAGCACGAGGAGCGGCACCTGGCCTCCGTCAGCTGCCGGCCCTGCAGCGTGTGCAGCGGCCAGGTGGAGGCGTGCGGGCGAGCGGGCGCCAGGAGGCGGCGGCCCTACCACTGCGGGCCGTGTCTGCAGGGCTTCTCCGCTCTGGACTCCTTCCTAGAACACTGCCAGGAGCACCTGAGGGTCCGGGTGGAGGAGGACGGCGTCGGCGAGGGCTACGCCCTCCACGGCGAAGCCTGAGGGCCGCTTGGATGTTGTCAGCATTTGCCTTGTTGCCTTGAGGAGACCTGATGACCCCGTGTGGCCCCGCCTGCCCCCGGCGGTGAGCCTGTGGGTGGGAACACAGGAGCTCCCAGCACCAGAGTGGCCGTGTTGAAGTTGTTCCTGGTCAAAGTTCACTGCCTCCCAGAGTTCTCTCTGTCAACCAGCTCTGACAGGCGCCACCTGCTGGTCGCCCAGCTGCACTTCAGCTGGTGTGAAGTTGTCGGTGACCAATGAGGACGAGGCCCCAGGGAGAACCCCACGAGCAGCCAGGAGCTCTGACCCCGATGACCCCTCTGACCCGATGACCCCGAGGAACCAAAGGTCCTGTGAAGTGAAGAGAAGCCGCTAGCAGCCTTACAGACGGATCCACGAGCAGGAAGTTCTTCTCCTGAAACGCCACAGATCTATCGATCACTCTATTTTTACACCAGATGTCTTCTGCTGGATTTGAGTTATTTTTCTTACACTTTTTGTAATAATTAGTCACAGAATGGCGAGTTGTCTGAGACCGAGAGGGAGGCGCCCTGCTGAGGGCAACACTGTTAGCGGCGTGTTGACGTGTTGGTGTGTTGACATGTTGGCGTGTTGACAGGTTGACGTGTTGACGTGTTGACAGATTGTTGTTCAGGATTTTGAGTTAGTGTTTTCAAAGTTTAACTGTGAAAATGTAAACAGTGATTTCCGTTTGATGCTTCCACTTTTCTTTTTTCAAGGTCTCTAAATTTGTTTATGGCTCTTTCTAGATGATTATAATTAAAACAATTCTCATTAAATGTTTTGTCTCAATTTCATTTTTTTTCTCGCTACATCATTTAAATACAAAGAAATGTGAAGCTCTAAAATAAGAAACTCAAATGTGGGCTTACTGTGTGTGAAACAGTTTAGTTGGATATTAAAATATATTAGTGGGGACTTGATGACAGAGAAACTTATTCTTAAATACTGGTGAAGGAAGTGTCTCCAGCAAAAAGAGCACTTCCCTCATTCAGGGCCAAAGGGGCGGAGCTTGAGCCCCACGCCTGAGTTTAATTAGTTGGAATGCTTCAGCAGTCCAACTCTTGTTCTTGTAATTTGTATTAAACTTCTTCATATTCTATTTCTTCCGTACCTTCTTCTAGTCCTTCATATATTCAGCTATTTAAACTATTCAAATATTTAAAAAGTCAGCTTAATCTTTCCTCTATTTATTCTACTATTTTGGTGATTTTGATCATGTTTTATTTGACATGGTTTAACATATGCTTTTGTAGAAAATCCACTAAGTGTTTAGATCTCGTCTATCCTTCACCATGGTTTCTCCCTCTCTATTTATTTAGTTATTTTTCTCTCTTGTTCTCATGTCTGACTTTTCCCTCTTGCTCTCATTTCTTGGTTTGTGATTCATATCTTTGAATATTTAGAAGATAAAGTTTTGCTTATCTTTTCCAGTTATACATTTCCACCCAATATGTGTGTGCTTCAACACTTTCAGCAAGAAGTTTCCCTTTTTGATATGTTCAGATGTTTAAGCTATGTTCAGCCCATTTTATCTGTTGGCAGCTATTTTAGGCTATGTTCAGTTATTCATTTCATATTTTAGTTATTCATTTCATATTTCAGCTATTTTTAAACTTATTTCAGCAATTTAGTTTTTATTTTTCAGCTTTAAGCTTTCAAATGTTAAGCATTCCAACGCATTTTCAGAAGGAAATGCTCTTTCTAGTTAATTTTGTTTGTAGCATCAGCAAACACGATCACAATAAAATAAAGAACTGTACATGTTCTATAAAAAGCGGTCTGTGAAGAAGAAGAGTCTGGAGAGGAGCCGGAGAGTCGATTCTAGTTGTTTTCTTGCCTTTAGTACTGAAATAAATATGTCCGCTTATGCACACCACTGCAGTGTTTCCTCCTGGCCTCGTGGGGGCGCTGTGGGGAGGGAGCAGCGGGAGCATATCCGCTCCGGTGTTTACCGGTGAACTTCCGGTCCCGTGCAGCACGTTTCCCTTCCGTTGTCTTCGCGAAGCGGCAAACATCTGAACACTGCGGCGGCTCCAGCTCACCAACCGGCAGCATGAGCAAAGCGCACCCCCCGGAGCTGAAAAAGTGAGTCTGGAGGCGTCAAATGACGCGGGAATGTGTGTTGAAGCCGCTCCGTGTTGTCCTAAACGCCGGCGCCATTGTTGCTGTCGGAGACGAGCTCCCGTTAGCTCGTCCCTGTAAACCTAACGAGTGAGCGTTAGCTCCCGTTAGCTCGTCCCTGTAAACCTAACGAGTGAGCGTTAGCTCCCGTTAGCTCGTCCCTGTAAACCTAACGAGTGAGCGTTAGCTCCCGTTAGCTCGTCCCTGTAAACCTAACGAGTGAGCGTTAGCTCCCGTTAGCTCGTCCTGTAAACCTAACGAGTGAGCGTTAGCTCCCGTTAGCTCGTCCCTGTAAACCTAACGAGTGAGCGTTAGCTCCCGTTAGCTCGTCCCTGTAAACCTAACGAGTGAGCGTTAGCTCCCGTTAGCTCGTCCCTGTAAACCTAACGCGAGCTAGCGTTAGCTCCCGTTAGCTCGTCCCTGTAAACCTAACGCGAGCTAGCGTTAGCTCCCGTTAGCTCGTCCCTGTAAACCTAACGCGAGCTAGCATTAGCTCCCGTTAGCTCGTCCCTGTAAACCTAACGCGAGCTAGCGTTAGCTCCCGTTAGCTCGTCTCAACTAACTGTGGTTCCCTCTCCAGGTTCATGGACAAGAAGCTGTCACGTGAGTAGAACTGAGCCCGCTGCAGGCCGCCATGACTAAATATCACGTTCAGAGGTTTAGGCTGGGTCGAGCCACTAACCTCCTGCTGTGGTCCTCCAGTGAAGCTGAACGGAGGCCGCCACGTGCAGGGCATCCTGCGGGGCTTCGACCCCTTCATGAACCTCGTGGTGGACGACTCGCTGGAGATGGGACCCGGAGGCCAGCAGAACACCATCGGCATGGTGGTCAGTACCATAGCACTGGGCCCACGAGAGCACGTGCACACACGCACGCACACGCACTCACAGACAGGCACAGACAGACAGACAGACAGACACACGCACAGACAGACACTCTCACAGACACACACGCACAGACAGACAGACAGACAAACGGACACACAGACGGACAGACCCACACGCAGACAGATACACATACACTTACACACACACAGACCCACACCCTGCTGGCGGTTCCGTTACCTGTGGGCCGATCCTAACACCTGTGTGCTCTCCTTCCTCAGGTGATCAGGGGCAACAGCATCATCATGCTGGAGGCCCTGGAGCGTGTGTGAGGCCCCGCCCCCTGGTGCTGAGGCCCCACCCCCTGCTATGCCGCCTTCGTTGGACTTATTTTGAATTGTGTAATTTGTGAATAAATCACGCTCTTTGTATTTGGTGTCTTGTGTTACTGACGGGTCCTCTGGTTGGTCCTCTGGTTGGTCCTCTGATTGGTCCTCTGGGTGGTCCTCTGGACCTCTGGTTGGTCCTCTGGGTGGTCTTCTGGACCTCTGGTTGGACCTCTGGGTCTTCTGGACCTCTGGTGGACCTCTGGATGGTCCTCTGGATGGACCTCTGGTTGGTCTTCTGGACCTCTGGTTGGACCTCTGATTGGTCCTCTGGGTGGACCTCTGGATGGTCCTCTGGTTGGTCCTCTGGTCCTGCTCTGCGTCTCTGGCCTGTTCCAGGATGGGAGCGGAGCTCTGGAGCCTTAGAGGAGGAGGTGTCCATGATGAACGACATCATAGAGAATATGAACCAAAGCAATGCATGATGGGAGGTGAGCTGCCAACCGCTATGAAATGAGTCCAACATTTTCTCTTCTCCAGACAGAATTAATTTATTCCAAGTTTGAATAACTTTCAATGTTTATTATCCATGGAGAATGCCAGCTGGTGGTTTAGAGCAGCTCATGAGTCCTGCAGTGAGCGGTGACGTCAACACGACCTCCACTGGTACAAACATCTTCATCATCGTCATCGTCATGAGGGAACACTCATGGGATATGTGTGATCATTAAATGCAGAAGCACACCAACATCATTAAAAGTGATACAATTAAATACTTGTGGTAAACTTCTAAAATCGACAACTTTATGAGTATTTTCTTAAATTCACATTTACAAATGAAACAGGAAATTTAAATAGTCAAAGCCCAGAAGGCTCCGACGGAGAGCCTGATGTGTGAAGATGAAGATCAGTGGATCATACTGAGATACGGACTCTCGGGCCGACTGAACCAGCAGAGGGCGCTCTGTCTGAAGGACGCACTTCTTACTCAGGCGGACTTTTATTTTGAAAGGCTACTGCCGTCATCGTGGACGCGCTCCGTGACGCGGCGGCTCGTGTGACCGTATGTGGAGAGCAGCCATGTCGGAGGAGGTCGGGAAGGCGCTCCAGTCGGTGGCGGAGCGGGTGAAGCAGGCGGCGGCCCGCCGGACCCAGGTAGTAGCCGCCCCCCGGGCCCCCGGGCCTCCGGGGCCGCGCTGCCGCGTCACGATCCGCGGCGGCGCGTCCGTAACGTGCACGGGCATCCGGGTTATCATAGAGCTGCATGCGCGTGGGTGTCAGCGGCTGCTCGTGCACAGTGTTCACGCGCGCGTGTGCGTGTACGTGTATGTGTATGTGTATGTGTGTGTGTGTATGTGTATGTGTGTGTGTGTGTGTGTGTGGGCTGCTCGGGTCTCAGTAGTCCTGACGGACCCCTGACCCTGCTGTACTCCTCAGGCTCTGCCGGCCCTGCCCCCCCGACTCGTCGCTGTCAGCAAGACGAAGCCCCCCGAGATGCTGGTGGAGGCGTACCGCCAAGGCCAGCGCCACTTTGGAGAGAACTACGTGAGTCAGGCTGCTGGGGGGACCCTGTGGACCCCTGTGGACCCCTGTGGACCCCTGTGGACCCCTGTGGACCCCTGTGGACCGTGTTGGTAGAACTTGACCTCGTCCTTTCTGCCCCTCCAGGTCAACGAGCTGGTGGACAAAGCGTCCGACCCTCTGGTAGGTCAAAGGTCATGGTTCATAGGTCATGTGAAGCCACGGTGCGTCCTCGGTGTCTCTCTGTCCTCGGTGTCTCTCTGTCCTCAGTGTCTCTGTCCTCAGTCTCTCTGTCCTCAGTGTCTCTCTGTCCTCAGTGTCTCTGTCCTCAGTGTCTCTGTCCTCAGTGTCTCTCTGTCCTCAGTGTCTCTCTGTCCTCAGTGTCTCTCTGTCCTAAGTGTCTCTCTGTCCTCAGTGTCTCTCTGTCCTCAGTGTCTCTCTGTCCTCAGTGTCTCTCTGTCCTCAGTGTCTCTCTGTCCTCAGTGTCTCTCTGTCCTCAGTGTCTCTCTGTCCTCAGTCTCTCTGTCCTCAGTGTCTCTCTGTCCTCAGTGTCTCTCTGTCCTCAGTGTCTCTCTGTCCTAAGTGTCTCTCTGTCCTCAGTGTCTCTCTGTCCTAAGTGTCTCTCTGTCCTCAGTGTCTCTCTGTCCTCAGTGTCTCTCTGTCCTCAGTGTCTCTCTGTCCTAAGTGTCTCTCTGTCCTCAGTGTCTCTCTGTCCTCAGTGTCTCTCTGTCTTCAGGTCGTATCCTCCTGTCCAGACATCAAGTGGCACTTCATCGGCCACCTGCAGAAGAACAACGTCAACAAGCTGCTGGGTGAGGAGGAGGGGGGGGGGGAGGAGGAGGAGGAGGAGGGAGGGGGGGGGAGGAGGAGGAGGAGGAGGAGGGGGGAGGAGGAGGAGGAGGAGGAGGTGGAGGAGGATGGGGGAGGAGGAGGAGGATGGGAGGGAGGAGAGGAGAAGGAGGAGGAGGAGGAGGAGGGGAGGGAGGTGGAGGGAGGAAGGAGGAGAGGGAGGGAGGGGAGGGAGGAGGGGAGGAGGATGGGGGAGAGGGAGGAGGAGCTGCTCTGACCCCTCTCTCCCCAGGTGTGCCCCACCTGTTCCTCCTGGAGACGCTGGACTCCGCCCAGCTGGCCGACCGGGTCAACAACTCGTGGCTCCGCCTCCGAGGAGCCGGCGCCCCGAGGTTAAAGGTCATGGTGCAGCTCAACACCAGCGGAGAGCAAAGTGAGCGGCGCGGCGAGCTCCTCCTCACCTGTGGGCTCCTCCTCACCTGCCGTGTGTTGCAGGTAAACGGGGGCTGCCGCCGGAGGAGGCGCAGGGCGTGGCGAGGCACATCCTGTCGCGCTGCGCCGCTCTCAGCTTCTCCGGCCTCATGACCATCGGACGCTACGGACACGACCTGAGGCTGGGCCCCGACCCCGACTTCCAGGTAGGGGGGGGGGAGGACACAGGTGACCTCTAGCTGACCTCCTCTAGCTGACCTCCTCTAGCTGACCTCCTCTAGCTGACCTCTAGCTGACCTCCTCCAGCTGACCTCCTCCAGCTGACCTCCTCCAGCTGACCTCCTCTAGCTGACCTCCTCTAGCTGACCTCCTCCAGCTGACCTCTAGCTGACCTCCTCTAGCTGACCTCCTCCAGCTGACCTCCTCTAGCTGACCTCTAGCTGACCTCCTCCAGCTGACCACCTCTAGCTGACCTCCTCCAGCTGACCTCTAGCTGACCTCCTCCAGCTGACCTCCTCTAGCTGACCTCTAGCTGACCTCCTCCAGCTGACCACCTCTAGCTGACCTCCTCTAGCTGACCTCCTCTAGCTGACCTCCTCTAGCTGACCTCCTCTAGCTGACCTCTAGCTGACCTCTAGCTGACCTCCTCCAGCTGACCTCCTCTAGCTGACCACCTCCAGCTGACCTCCTCTAGCTGACCTCCTCTAGCTGACCTCTAGCTGACCTCCTCTAGCTGACCTCTAGCTGACCTCCTCCAGCTGACCTCCTGTAGCTGACCTCTAGCTGACCTCTAGCTGACCTCCTCCTAGCTGACCCTCCAGCTGGCTGACCTCCTCCAGCTGACCTCCTCTAGCTGACCTCCTCTAGCTGACCTCCTCCAGCTGACCTCCTAGCTGACCTCCTCTAGCTGACCTCCTCCTCAGCTGACCTCCTCTGCTGACCTCCTAGCTGACCTCCTCTAGCTGACCTCCTCCAGCTGACCACCTCTAGCTGACCTCCTCCAGCTGACCTCTAGCTGACCTCCTCCAGCTGACCTCCTCTAGCTGACCTCTAGCTGACCTCCTCCAGCTGACCTCTAGCTGACCTCCTCTAGCTGACCTCTAGCTGACCTCTAGCTGACCTCCTCTAGCTGACCTCTAGCTGACCTCCTCCAGCTGACCTCCTCTAGCTGACCTCCTCCAGCTGACCACCTCTAGCTGACCTCCTCTAGCTGACCTCTAGCTGACCTCCAGCTGACCTCTAGCTGACCTCCTCTAGCTGACCTCCTCCAGCTGACCTCCTCTAGCTGACCTCCTCTAGCTGACCTCTAGCTGACCTCCTCTAGCTGACCTCTAGCTGACCTCCTCCAGCTGACCTCCTCTAGCTGACCTCTAGCTGACCTCCTCTAGCTGACCTCTAGCTGACCTCCTCCAGCTGACCTCTAGCTGACCTCCTCTAGCTGACCTCCTCTAGCTGACAGCTGACCTCCTCTAGCTGACCTCTAGCTGACCTCCTCCAGCTGACCTCCTCTAGCTGACCTCTAGCTGACCTCCTCTAGCTGACCTCCTCTAGCTGACCTCTAGCTGACCTCCTCTAGCTGACCTCCTCCAGCTGACCTCCTCTAGCTGACCTCTAGCTGACCTCTAGCTGACCTCCTCTAGCTGACCTCCTCTAGCTGACCTCCTCCAGCTGACCTCTAGCTGACCTCCTCTAGCTGACCTCTAGCTGCTGACCTCTAGCTGACCTCCTAGCTGACCTCCTAGCTGACCTCTAGCTGACCTCCTGACCTGACCTCTAGCTGACCTCCTAGCTGACCTCCTCCAGCTGACCTCCTCTAGCTGACCTCTAGCTGACCTCCTACAGCTGACCTCCTCTAGCTGACCTCCAGCTGACCTCCTCTAGCTGACCTCCTCTAGCTGACCTCTAGCTGACCTCCTCCAGCTGACCTCCTCTAGCTGACCTCTAGCTGACCTCTAGCTGACCTCTAGCTGACCTCTAGCTGACCTCCTCCAGCTGACCTCCTCCTAGCTGACCTCCTCTAGCTGACCTCTAGCTGACCTCCTCCAGCTGACCTCAGCTGACCTCCTAGCTGACCTCCTCTAGCTGACCTCCTCCAGCTGACCTCCTCTAGCTGACCTCTAGCTGACCTCCTCCAGCTGACCACCTCTAGCTGACCTCCTCTAGCTGACCTCTAGCTGACCTCCAGCTGACCTCTAGCTGACCTCCTCTAGCTGACCTCCTCCAGCTGACCTCCTCTAGTTGACCTCCTCTAGCTGACCTCCTCTAGCTGACCTCTAGCTGACCTCCTCCAGCTGACCTCTCCCAGCTGACCTCCTCTAGCTGACCTCTAGCTGACCTCTAGCTGACCTCTAGCTGACCTCCTCCAGCTGACCTCCTCCAGCTGACCTCCAGCTGACCTCAGCTGACCTCCTAGCTGACCTCCTCTAGCTGACCTCCTCTAGCTGACCTCCTAGCTGACCTCCCTCTCCAGCTGACCACCTCTAGCTGACCTCCTCTAGCTGACCTCCTCTAGCTGACCTCTAGCTGACCTCCTCCAGCTGACCTCCTCTAGCTGACCTCCTCTAGCTGACCTCCTCTAGCTGACCTCTAGCTGACCTCCTCTAGCTGACCTCTAGCTGACCTCCTCTAGCTGACCTCTAGCTGACCTCTAGCTGACCTCCTCTAGCTGACCTCCTCTAGCTGACCTCTAGCTGACCTCCTCTAGCTGACCTCTAGCTGACCTCCTCCAGCTGACCTCCTCTAGCTGACCTCTAGCTGACCTCCTACAGCTGACCTCCTCTAGCTGACCTCCAGCTGACCTCCAGCTGACCTCCTCTAGCTGACCTCTAGCTGACCTCCTCTAGCTGACCTCCTCTAGCTGACCTCTAGCTGACCTCCTCCAGCTGACCTCCTCTAGCTGACCTCTAGCTGACCTCCTCTAGCTGACCTCTAGCTGACCTCCTCCAGCTGACCTCTAGCTGACCTCCTCCAGCTGACCTCCTCCTCTAGCTGACCTCTAGCTGACCTCTAGCTGACCTCCTCTAGCTGACCTCTAGCTGACCTCCTCTAGTTGACCTCTAGCTGACCTCCTCTAGCTGACCTCTAGCTGACCTCTAGCTGACCTCCTCCAGCTGACCTCCTCTAGCTGACCTCCTCTAGCTGACCTCCTCTAGCTGACCTCTAGCTGACCTCCTCCAGCTGACCTCCTCTAGCTGACCTCTAGCTGACCTCCTCAGCTGACCTCCTCTAGCTGACCTCCTCCAGCTGACCTCCTCTAGCTGACCTCCTCTAGCTGACCTCCTCTAGCTGACCTCTAGCTGACCTCCTCCAGCTGACCTCCTCCAGCTGACCTCCTCTAGCTGACCTCCTCCAGCTGACCTCCTCTAGCTGACCTCTAGCTGACCTCCTCTAGCTGACCTTCCTAGCTGACCTCCTCTAGCTGACCTCTAGCTGACCTCCTCCAGCTGACCTCCTCTAGCTGACCTCCTCTAGCTGACCTCTAGCTGACCTCCTCCAGCTGACCTCCTCCAGCTGACCTCCTCTAGCTGACCTCTAGCTGACCTCATCTAGCTGACCTCCTGCTGACCTCCTCCAGTTGACCTCCTCCAGTTGACCTCCTCTAGCTGACCTCCTCCAGCTGACCTCCTCCAGCTGACCTCCTCTAGCTGACCTCCTCCAGCTGACCTCCTCTAGCTGACCTCCTCCAGCTGACCTCCTCCAGCTGACCTCCTCCAGCTGACCTCCTCTAGCTGACCTCCTCCAGCTGACCTCCTCTAGCTGACCTCTCTGCGCCTCCTCCCAGGTGCTGCTGGCCGGGCGCCGCTCCCTGTGTGCCGGCCTGTCTCTGCCCCTGGAGGCCGTGGAGCTCAGCATGGGCATGTCCAACGACTTCGAGCACGCGGTGAGGAGCTTCTCTCTGATTGGCTGAGGAGAAGAGGCTTGAAACATGAACCACTTAAAGGGCCGGTAACCATCTGAGCCCACGAGTCACCAGGATCAATGGCATGTCTAACCCCTGCCTCCTCTCCTCCCTCCATCCCTCCTCCTCCTCCTCCCGCCCTCCCGCCCTCCCTCCCCTCCCGCCCTCCCTCCTCCCTCCCTCCCCTCCCTCCCGCCCTCCCTCTCCTCCCTCGTTCTCCTCCTCCTCCTCCTTCTCCCTCCCTCCCGCCCTCCCCTCCCGCCCTCCCTCCTCCTCCTCCTCCTCCTCCTCCTCCTCCTCCTCCTCCCTCCCTGTCCTCGTGCAGATCGAGGTGGGCTCCACCAACGTGCGGGTGGGCAGCGTGATCTTTGGCAACAGGGATTATCCCAACAGCGCCGCCAACACGCCGAACCCCAGCCCCGCCCCCAGCCCCGCCCCCAGCCCCGCCCCCAGCCCCGAGAAGACCAGCAAGAAGGTCTCCGAGGAGGCGGCCCAGAAGATGCAGCACCTCACTGTGTCCGAACACTAGGAGACGTCCTGGAGACACCTCCCTGGGGGAAGGGGGGGGTCCTCTGAAGACACCTCCCTGGGGGGAGGGGGGGGGGGTCCTCCCGGTGAGCCGGCTGCTCGTTTCTAACTTGTGTTGCTGACCTCTAGCTCCTCCTCCTCATGGAGCTCTCCTCCCGCCCCTGAGGGCGACTGGACGGGAGTTCCATAGATTTGTTGTTTTGACATTTTCTACCTGTCCGACCCGCCGTGTGCTGTGGCGTGTGGCGTGTGGCGTGTGGCGTGTTGGCGTGTTGGCGTGTGCGATGTGCTTGGTGTCCCAGATGTTGTGCAGATGAAACTGAAGACGTGGTTTAATAAAACTTGAATCCCTTTATAACGACGTGTTGTGCGACCTCCATTCTTTAATCATAGCAGCGGGTTAGCCTGCAGCTCAGGGGGCGGGGTCAATTGGTTCGGGGGCGGGGTTAATCGGTTCGGGGGCGTTGACGGTTCTGGCTTTCTGTAACGGGTCAAAGGTCAACGCGAGACGACAGCGTGGCCAAAACGTCTTTATTGACACAGGAGGAGGCTCCACCCACTCCTCGGGACAGGAAGTATCGGAACGATGTCGTCATGACGACGACCCCAAACAAGGGAACGTGCTCCACCTGTAGAAGACATAAAAGGGGACATATTATGAAGATTCCACTTTTGTAGTTCTATCCGTTAATGTGGGTATCTTCATGTCTCCAACACACACTCGCTTGTCTCGTTGTGGTTCCTCCGTCAGACACGACCTGCTGGAGCGTCCAATGGGACCACCAACGTCTACGTAGATGTGTAACCACGCCCATGTGGGGAGTCTGGCTCCGCCCCCCCACATAAACACCAGGGTTGGCTGTTGATTACGGGGAACTGTTTTCTCCTCGCGACGGAGCTCACAAGAAGGTGGACCAAAACGTGTAAGGGGTTAATACTAGTTTGTGAAAACCCAGAGAAAAGACCCTCCGGTCACCGTAACTTATGGCGCCAGATGTCAGGGGGTCAGGTGACCAGATGTCAGGGGGTCAGGTGACCAGACCAGGGTTTTTCCTGCATAGAGAAAATGTGGGCGCGCGCCGAAGCCTTTTTTCCGAGCGCCTATGGCAAAAAAAAAAATAAAATAAAGTCCACTCTAAAAAAAGAAAAAAGGGCGCAAATGGATGGGTTGCCAGCTGTTGATACGGCGATGCGAGCGCCGACATAGGAGCTCTAGCAAATAATACATGTTGAGCCTTTGGTACGATGCTTCACCATCTCCAACCTGGCAACCCGGAGCCCCCCCCTCAGACAGTCTGTGGGGGGAGGTGTTTCTGACCATTCTTTTTTACAAACATTACATTAAGACCCCAAGGAACCAGATCAACTTGTGGAAAGATGGGCATAATACCTCCCTTAAACAGTCGACACGTCTTCACGACACCAGGAGGCTGGAGAAGAGTCCAACCGCCCAGAACTGCCCAGAACCGAGGAGGAGAACCAGGATGACCAGGACAGCGTGGTCATCCTGCTGCATCATGGGAGTTCTGATGGTTCACAAACAGCTAACTGTGGGACGCCTTCCACCTTTCTGTAGGGTCACTCTTCTTAAAGGTCACCCTTCTGTAGGGTCACTCTTCTTAAAGGTCACCCTTCTGTAGGGTCACCCTTCTGTAGGGTCACTCTTCTTAAAGGTCACCCTTCTGTAGGGTCACCCTTCTGTAGGGTCACTCTTCTTAAAGGTCACCCTTCTGTAGGGTCACCCTTCTGTAGGGTCACTCTTCTTAAAGGTCACCCTTCTGTAGGGTCACTCTTCTTAAAGGTCACCCTTCTGTAGGGTCACCCTTCTGTAGGGTCACTCTTCTTAAAGGTCACCCTTCTGTAGGGTCACTCTTCTTAAAGGTCACCCTTCTGTAGGGTCTTTGACCTTTGACCTCACATCGGACCAGGAAAAACTCCCAAATAACCCTTCAGGGGAAAAAGGGAAGAACCCTTGAGGAGAGAACAGAGGAGGATCCTCTCCAGGATGGACAGAACAATAGATGTCATGTGACCAGAAGACAGATTTAGAGTTAAAATACATTCAATGAATCTGACAGAGTTTATAAATAGTTCATATTTAGGCATATTCCACGATGGAGAGTTTGGAGACCTCCGAGTGGAGGAGTGGGCGGAGTCCCAGCAGTGGGCGGAGTCCCAGCAGTGGGCGGAGTCTCAGCAGTGGGCGGAGTCTCAACAGTGGGCGGAGTCTCAACAGTGGGCGGAGTCCCAGCAGTGGGCGGAGTCCCAGCAGGGCAGTGGCACAGCTGGCGACAGGAACTCAGGACCCAACCATGGATGGTCCATCAGCAGATGGATCTATGCCGTCTCAGAGGGTCACATGACCCCATGAGACGTGAAGTCAGAAGGACTCCGGGGAGAAGCAGAGTTAGTCATGTGTGATGGAGAGATGAAGATTCATCCATAGGAGAAAGAGAAGAGGAGAGAGGTGCTCAGTGCATCCTAAACATCCCCAGCAGCTATCAGCCTCTAGCAGCATCTCCAGGTGTGGACCAGGTGAACCTGACTCAGCCCTGACTATCCGAAACCAAAAGCCCCGAATGTTTTTTAACGTAGTGACGCCACTGGGCTACACAGCAGCCAATCAGAAAACAGACGTCTCTGTTGTGTCTGGGTAAGATTTAATCCAGCAACCAATGAAATTAAAGCATCTAGGAATTGCGCTTCTGAACTCCTAAAGCAGGCCTATTCAACTAGCGGCCCGCCAGACCGTCTGCAAATCAGTCTAGCTTGGTAATAAAAAATAAAAGTGACGGCCACGCCTCTTTTATACATCGAGTCATGTTGAGTTTCCCTGTTGCCTCCACCAGACCTGTATGTGACATCGTTATGTTACGCCCCGTGTTGTTGCCGTGACTCCTCCCCTCGCTCTGGTCTGACCGCTGAGACACGGCGCTAGCTGACGTACCGTTAGCTGCAACACGTCTCTCTCAAAGCCGAAGCGTCGGGAAGTTGTCTGCAGGCTCTCAAGTGTCACGCATTGAGCGGGAGACTCACGCATGTCGGTCTTAACTCAAGTACTCCCGCACACATCGTAGTTCTCACGCTGAAAAAGCTCTCGGCTATTTCATGTTTTAATGTGCCGCCGCAGTGCGCAAACATGAGGTGGAGAAATCAAGCGCTCCTCTGGAAGTCAGCTGTTAGGTCCCACTTATCAGCCAATCAAAAAAAAGAAGTGGGCTACACAACAGCCAATCAGAGAACAGCAAACGTATCTGGGTAAGATTTAATCCAGCAACCAATGAAAGTAAAGCATCCAGAAATCTTATTCGGCCCACTTGCTACTGAAGTTGAATAGCCCTGCTCTAGGAACTACAAGTAGCCCCGCATTTAGTGAGCGCAGCTCTCTGGTGGGGCGATACGGTACTACAAGCTCTTTAAGATATGAAGAGAATAATTTTAATAGTGATTCTTGATTTTACAAGGAGCCAGTGCAGAGCAGCTAGTGCAGGAGTCATGTGATCTCTTTTCTTAGTTTTACAGCTGGCCGCTCTCGTCGCTGTATCTCACGCTCAGCACCCTGGTACACCTGCGAGCTGCATAAAATGAAGACTGCTGGGCATGTCATCGAGCGGCGGCTCAAGGCTTCTGGACTGACTGTTCACAAACAGGCATATAGAGAACACAAGAAGGCCTATGCCGAAGCTCTGAGAGATGCGCAGTCCAAGTTTTATTCCACCATTATTAACAACAGCCCCGGTAACTCAAAACAACTTTTCTCTACTGTAAATCATCTTCTCAAACCGCTTTCACTTGTTCATCCTGAGGCCACTGAGGATAGGTGCAATATGCACATCAATTTTTCCGACAAAAAGTTAAAAATATCCGCTCACACCTCTCCGCCACTGCTGTCCTGCCGCTCACAACCACCGACCCACTATCTGAGTTTGTCCAGCCTCTTTGCTCCTTCTCAACTGTCACACAGGAAGAAGTGGAGGATATGATCAAAAACACAAGGCCAACCACCTGTGCTCTGGACCCTTTCCCATCAGCTCTGCTAAAGACAAACACCTCTGCCATCTCTCCACTAATCACCACGATCATAAACCACTCGCTCCTGGCCGGCCATATTCCATCTGCGTTAAAAACTGCTGTCATCAGACCACTACTAAAAAAAACACCCTGGATCCAGAGGTTTTTTCCAACTACAGGCCCATTTCAAATCTTCCATTTCTGTCCAAAGTTCTAGAAAAGGCAGTTGCAGCACAACTTCACGATCATCTCAAAGACAATAACCTTTTCGAGAAGTTTCAGTCTGGTTTCCGCCCTGGCCATAGCACTGAAACAGCCTTGGTCAGGGTCACAAATGACCTCATGATGGCAGCAGATACCGGTTCCCCATCTCTACTCATCCTCCTGGACCTAACAGCTGCTTTTGATACAATTGACCATAACATCCTCCTTCACCATCTGAAATACACTATTGGACTCTCTGATAAAATACATAACTGGTTCACCTCATATCTATCCAACAGAACGGAATACGTTACCCTGGGCAAAGCAAAATCATACACCCACAACGTCACCTGCGGTGTCCCCCAGGGCTCAGTGCTGGGCCCCACTCTGTTCACCCTCTATCTGCTTCCCCTGGGTAATATAATCAGCAGGCATGGGGTATCCTACCACTGCTATGCTGATGACACACAGCTCTATATGAGGACAACCCCCACTTCTTCTGATTCCAACTCTATATCCACACTCGCCACCTGCCTGGAGGACATAGAGACATGGATGAAACTCAATTTTCTTCAGCTAAACAGTTCAAAAATAGAAGCCATCCTAGTTGGCACACCACATCAACTCCGCTCTTCCACCATCACCTGCACGTTCTCGGGTCAAAACGTACCTCTCCACATCTGTCACCAACCTTGGTGTTAAAATGGACTCCAATCTCACTTTTGACACCCACATCAAACACCTCCGCAAGACAGCTTTCTATCACCTCAGGAACATCGCCAAACTCCGTCCAACACTCAATCTGGCAGATGCAGAGAAACTTGTCCATGCCTTTGTATCATCCAGGCTGGATTACTGTAATGCTCTCCTCACCGGAATCTCAAACAAGAACATCCAGAGATTACAATATATCCAGAACAGCGCTGCCAGGATCCTGCTAAGAGTCCGTAAATATGATCACATCCCCCCGTTCTGAAATCACTACACTGGCTCCCCATCCCACACAGAATTGAGTACAAGCTCTCCCTCCTCACTCATCAGTGCATTCATGGACATGCTCCCCAATACCTGAAAGAACTGCTCACCCCCCAGACCTCCTCATTTAACCTCCGTTCTTCAACCAACAACACACTCCAAGTCCCCAGAACCAAGCTCCGCACTATGGGAGATCGGGCCTTCTTCTCTGCAGCTCCGAGGATGTGGAACACCCTCCCTGAACATCTGAGGGCCCCACAGACTGCAGAGGCTTTTAAGCGTGACCTGAAAACTCACCTTTTTAAGAAAGCTTACTGCTAAAATATCTTTTATGGGCTTTGCTTTTAAATATATCTTAAAATTTTAGCTTTTTATTGTTGTTTTATTCTGCTCTGTAGCACTTTGAGATTGCTCAAATATGAAGTGCAATATAAATGCAATGTATTATTATTATTATTATTAGCTGGCCGCTCTGTTGATTTGCGCCCTTTTCTTTTCTTCTTTTTTTTATTTTTTATTTTTTGCCTTAGGCGCTCGGGATTTGTCACAGGCACTCAACAAAAAGTGGCTGGTGAATTTTTTTTTTAGTGGGGCCATCCAATCAAATTCATGATTCAATGAAAAAAAAGGTATCAAACCCACATTACTACTTTGCAGTTAAATATTGAACATTTATTCTAACAGTGACATAGTACGGACATTTTATTCATACAATTCAGTGCATGTACATACCATTTATTAATTTGAATAATAAACATCTTTTTTTTCACACGCGTGTGTGTGTATATATATATATATATATATATATATATATATATATATATATATATATATATATATATATACATACAGGCACGTGCACAGACATTTTGGGGGGCCGGTGCTCAAACCAAAAAAAAGGGCACCCAATGCCAAAAAACAATTCTGACCGAGTTGAAGCATAAGCAGCAACACTGATGATGCAATACATCCTCAACCTGCTTTTCTTCTGCGCAGCATCAGACCACTAGTTTACATTTTGTTTATGAATAAAGATGAATTATTATAGAGCAACAACAGTACAAGCGTTCTGATTGGCTAATGGGTCATGCCAGCCCCATATCGCCCTTCTCGCTGGTCTGATTCTGATCCTATTGCCCTCTGACCTCATTTTCAAAATGAGCGATATTGATAGACGTCAACAGCCAAGAGCAGTGGTCCTCAAACTAAGGCCCGCGGGCCGGATATGGCCCGCCTCCATATTTGGCCCGGCTCTCTGAACAAGAGAGGCCCCTTTGAATTTGTTTTCAGTCTGGCCACGCAAATCCTAGACCAGCCCCTGTTAAATAGAATGGAATAAGAATTCATTCTCTCTCTCTCTTCTCTCTCTCTATCCTCTTTCTTCTTCTCTCTCTCCTCTCTCTATTCTCTCTCATCTATCTCTTCTCTCTTTCCCTCTCTCTATTTTCTAAACATAACTAAAGTCAGTAAACAGCCGTGAGCCTCGCGGAGCACGTCGGGGCGAAATTCTCACAAGAACTCAAATAAATGCCCCGTCGGATATTAAAACATGTGTCGGGACTTAATGACTGAGAGAGTAACTTTTATTCTTAAATACTGAAGAATGAAAAAAGTGTCTCCAGCAGAAAGGGCACTTTACTCATCCAGAGCAAAAGGGGCGGAGCTTGAGCACCACTAGGGCTCTATCTGTGCACGTGCCTGTATATATATATATATATATATATATATATATATATATATATATATATATATATATATATATATATATATATATACACGCGTGTGTGTGTTTAGTTCCCAGTAGAGGACAGAGGCTCCATGAGGAGGACCAGATCACCGCTCCCCCTGCTGGAGGAGCGGAGGTACTGCTGTGGGTTCACTACAGGTGTAGTCGGTCTGAGTCCGCCACAGACACGTAAAGTAGTTCCTCGGGGCCGCGCGGAGGGTCCAACAGCGACACACTAGCGGTTCTCCCGGTTGTCTCTGTCCGGGCTCGCGCAGCTTACCGATCTCCTCGATGAAGCACTTCCTCTCCGTCTCCCGGAAGCGGAAGCGGAGCGCGTGCCGGCGGCGGCGAGCATCACGGCCCTCGCGCAGCGGAGCCTCCGTGATGCTGCCGACAGGTGACGTCACCCGCCACTGCGGAAGAAGAAGAAGGGGATTTCCTGCTCCGCACTGTGCCCCGAGTACCGGCTCTCAGGCAGCCCTCCTCTCAGCCGCGCCCCCTCAGACTCCACGGAGAGCAGGACCGGAGCCACCGGACCAGTCACCGGACCAGTCACCGGACCAGTCACCGGACCAGTCACCGGACCAGTCACCGGACCAGTCACCGGACCAGTCACCGGACCAGCCACCGGACCAGCCACCGGACCAGTCACCGGACCAGTCACCGGACCAGTCACCGGACCAGCCACCGGACCAGTCACCGGACCAGTCACCGGACCGGAGCCACTCCGGTTGTCTGCAGCGGAACGGAAGTACTGCCTGCGAGGCCTCGCGCAGGGCGAACTCGCGCGGCTCGCTAACAACAGTCCTGTGACAGATAACCTCGACCAGCTTCCCCGCGCGCGCATACTCACGCGCACACGCACGGGATAACGTTACGGGGACCAACGACTTCCGGCCGTTGGTGCGGGTCGTTGTTTGTGTCACGCGCCTCGGAGACTGAGGGGCTCACGCGACCTCCACAGCGCGAGCTCTCGATCTAGCATCGGCTAGCCAGCTAACGAGCTCACCGGCCCTCACCGGCCCTCACCGGCCCTCACCGGCCCTCACCGGCCCTCACCGGCCCTCACCGGCCCTCACCGGCCCTCACCGGCCCTCACCGGCCCTCACCGGCCCTCACCGGTCCTCACCGGCCCTCACCGGTCCTCACCGGCCCTCACCGGCCCTCACCGACCCTCACCGACCCTCACCGGATAGCACCGGCCCTCACCGGCCCTCACCGGACACTCACCGGACACTCACCGGTCCTCACCGACCCTCACCGACCCTCACCGGATAGCACCGGTCCTCACCGGCCCTCACCGGCCCTCACCGGTCCTCACCGGCCCTCACCGGCCCTCACCGGACACTCACCGGCCCTCACCGGCCCTCACCGGCCCTCACCGGCCCTCACCGGCCCTCACCGGTCCTCTCGGACGACAGCAGCAGCAGCCGCGGGTAAGAGGGCTCCGGGCCCCGCGTGTCTGGCAGGGGGTCTTGGGGCTGGTCCCCGCTGCGTTGCCCGGGTTACGTGCTGCTGAGGAAGCAGGTCACGGTATTCCTCGTGGTTAGGGAATGACGTCATGTGTCCCTCCTATACATAGAGGAGCATGACCCCCCACCAGGGAGTCCTTAGACCAGCGGGCTCCTCAGACCGGGCTGATCAAAGGGAAACGGGGATGAGGGGGCGGACCCACGGCCCTTGGGGTCAGAGGTCAGGGTCCCCCTCAGTCCCCGAGGGTCGCTATGTGAGTCAGTCCTGTGTGTGTGTGTGTGTGTGTGTGTGTGTGTGTGTGTGTGTGTGTGTGTGTGTGTGTGTGTGTGTGTGTGTGTGTGTGTGTGTGTGTGTGTGTGTGTGTGTGTGTGTGTGTGTGTGTGTGTGTGTGTGTGTGTGTGTGTGTGTGTGTGTGTGTGTGTGTGTGTGTGTGTGTAGGCATGGTGCAGCCCCAGCCTGACGGCCCCCTGCAGTGGGAGATGTCAGGAGAGGAGGGGGGCGGGACCCTCAGAGTCCCACCTGAACTGGCGTCCAATGAGGTGGTGACCAGGTTGCTAGGTGACAACCAGCAGCTCAGAGGTAGGAGTGTTCCCTTCCTCTCTCCTCCTCTCCTCCTCTGACCTCCTCCTCCCCCCAGAGGCCCTGCGCCGCAGCAACGTGGCCCTGCGACAGCGCTGTGAGGAGATGGAGGGCTGGCAGCAGAGGACCCGAGGGGAGAGGGACTTCCTCAGCTGCCGCTTCCAGGAGGCGCGCGCCCTGGTGGAGCGGCTGGCCCAGGAGAACCGCTCCCTCCAGGGCCTGGTGGACGGGCCGGCCTCCAGCCAGGGCCCGGAGCCGCAGGGGGGCCCGGCCCGGCCCCGAGCCCCGGAGGGCCCTCAGGTCAGAGTCCTTCAGTCCTCACTCGCTGTGCCGCTGTGTCGTGATGCTGTTCATGGAGTTCTCCTCCTGTGGTTCTCCTGGTTCAGACTCTGGACCAGCGGGAGAAGAGGAGGGTGGAGGAGGCGGACCGCCACACTCAGACCACGCCCCCCCGCAGCCTGGTGAGCCGCGTGCCGCTGCGCCGGCAGCGTTGACGTGTCGGTGTGTCTCCATCTAACCGCTGTGTCCGTGTGTCTAGGGCGCCGCCAGTGGGCGGAGCTCCTTGAGTAGCGCCCTCCCCTCCCCCGCCCTCTCCCCCTCCCCCTCCCTCTCAGAGGGGGGGGGGGAGGGGGCGGGCAGGGAACATGGTCAGGTGAGCCTGCTCACTGCATCCCCACTCACTCTGTGCCTGGTCCAAGGCCTCATAGCACACCATGTGAGGCTCTGGAACCAATCAGCACGCAGCATTTAAACACCTTTTGGCTGTAGTTCTACTCTGGTTGTAGTTCTACTTCTCTGGCTGTAGTTCTACTCCTCTAGCTGTAGTTCTACTCCTCTGGTTGTAGTTCTACTCCTCTGGCTGTAGTTCTACTCCTCTGGCTGTAGTTCTACTCCTCTGGCTGTAGTTCTACTCCTCTGGTTGTAGTTCTACTCCTCTGGCTGTAGTTCTACTCCTCTAGCTGTAGTTCTACTCCTCTAGCTGTAGTTCTACTCCTCTGGTTGTAGTTCTACTCCTCTGGTTGTAGTTCTACTCTTCTGGCTGTAGTTATTCTACTCTGGTTGTAGTTCTACTCCTCTGGCTGTAGTTCTACTCCTCTGGTTGTAGTTCTACTCCTCTGGCTGTAGTTCTACTCCTCTGGCTGTAGTTCTACTCCTCTGGCTGTAGTTCTACTCTGGCTGTAGTTCTACTCCTCTGGCTGTAGTTCTACTCCTCTGGCTGTAGTTCTTCTACTCTGGCTGTAGTTCTACTCCTCTGGCTGTAGTTCTACTCTGGCTGTAGTTCTACTCTGGCTGTAGTTCTACTCCTCTGGCTGTAGTTCTTCTACTCTGGCTGTAGTTCTACTCCTCTGGCTGTAGTTCTACTCTGGCTGTAGTTCTACTCTGGCTGTAGTTCTACTCCTCTGGCTGTAGTTCTACTCCTCTGGCTGTAGTTCTACTCCTCTGGCTGTAGTTCTACTCCTCTGGCTGTAGTTCTACTCCTCTGGCTGTAGTTCTTCTACTCTGGCTGTAGTTCTACTCCTCTGGCTGTAGTTCTACTCTGGCTGTAGTTCTACTCTGGCTGTAGTTCTACTCCTCTGGCTGTAGTTCTTCTACTCTGGCTGTAGTTCTACTCCTCTGGCTGTAGTTCTACTCTGGCTGTAGTTCTACTCCTCTGGCTGTAGTTCTACTCCTCTGGCTGTAGTTCTACTCCTCTGGCTGTAGTTCTACTCCTCTGGCTGTAGTTCTACTCCTCTGGCTGTAGTTCTACTCCTCTGGCTGTAGTTCTACTCCTCTGGCTGTATATCTACTCCTCTGGCTGTAGATCTACTCCTCTGGCTGTAGATCTAATCCTCTGGCTGTAGTTCTACTCTGGCTGTAGTTCTACTCTGGCTGTAGTTCTACTCCTCTGGCTCAGGGTGAACGTGGTTGTCGCTGTCATCACCTTCTCATTCAGCCTCTCTCACTTTCAGCCAGAGGAAGGGGCGAACGAGTTCCTCCAGCTGCTGAAGAGCCACAAAGAGAAGCTGGAGGAAGGGATGAGAGAGATGAAGAGGAAGAACGAGGAGCTGGAGAGGGAGAGGGAGGAGGGCGAGAAAGAGAGAGAGCGGATGCGGCGCTGCATCGACCAGCTGCGAGGCAAACTGGCTCAGGTAAGGTCCAGGTAACTCCATCTCTAGGCTCCTAGAGGAGCCTCACCTCCTTCCTCTATCTCTAAGGCTCCTAGAGGAGCCTCATCTCCTTCCTCTATCTCTAAGGCTCCTAGAGGAGCCTCCTCTCCTCCTCCTCTCAGGCTCCTAGAGAAGCCTCCTCTCCTCCTCCTCCTCCCTAAGCCTCCTAGAGGAGCCTCCTCTCCTCCTCCTCCTCCTCCTCCTCCTCCCTAAGCCTCCTAGAGGAGCCTCCTCCTCCTCCTCCTCCCTAGCCTCCTAGAGGAGCCTCCTCCTCCTCCTCCCCTCAGGCTGAGCCCTGCAGTAGCTCCTCTCTGTGTTGCAGGCCAGCAGTGCTCCTGAGGAGGCTCCTCTTCATCGCTCTGAGGCTCAACATTCCTCTGACAGGTACGCCCTGAAGGGACTTCCTGTTTATGGACCTGAGAGGCACTTCTTACTCTGATACATGTGACATGTCTTTCTTCTCTTCCTCTTCCTCTTCCTCCCTGTCTGTTCTCTCCTCCTCCTCCTCCTCCTCCTCCTCCTCCTCTTCCTCAGCTCTAGCCTGGCTAAACTCACAGAGCAGCTCCAGGCCACACAGGGCAGGTGTGAGGCTTCTTCTTCTCACTGTGCATGTTACCTTCTACCTGTTGTTCACTTCCTTATTAGGAATATACACACACACACACGTATAACTGTATATAATGTATACATTGAGTTGTGTACCTGTCGTAGGTATCGGGACTTGGAGGAGAAGCTGGATTATCTTCAGAAGAGTTCAGCTCAGAGGGACAGAACTGAAGCTCTGCTGAAGCAGAAGGACAAGGACTGTGGACAGGTAGAGACGCCCCTCTGAGGACAGGTAGAGACGCCCCTCTGAGGACAGGTAGAGACGCCCCTCTGAGAGGACAGGTAGAGACGCCCCTCTGAGAGGACAGGTAGAGACGCCCCTCTGAGGACAGGTAGAGACGCCCCTCTGAGAGGACAGGTAGAGACGCCCCTCTGAGGACAGGTAGAGACGCCCCTCTGAGAGGACAGGTAGAGACGCCCCTCTGAGGACAGGTAGAGACGCCCCTCTGAGAGGACAGGTAGAGACGCCCCACTGAGAGGACAGGTAGAGACGCCCCTCTGAGGACAGGTAGAGACGCCCCTCTGAGAGGACAGGTAGAGACGCCCCTCTGAGGACAGGTAGAGACGCCCCTCTGAGAGGACAGGTAGAGACGCCCCTCTGAGAGGACAGGTAGAGACGCCCCTCTGAGAGGACAGGTAGAGACGCCCCTCTGAGGACAGGTAGAGACGCCCCTCTGAGAGGACAGGTAGAGACGCCCCTCTGAGGACAGGTAGAGACGCCCCTCTGAGAGGACAGGTAGAGACGCCCCTCTGAGAGGACAGGTAGAGACGCCCCTCTGAGAGGACAGGTAGAGACGCCCCTCTGAGGACAGGTAGAGACGCCCCTCTGAGGACAGGTGTGAGCCCTCGCCGTGTGTCCTCAGCTGTCCAAGGACGTGGAGGCCCTGAAGGCCCAGGCCACGTCTCTGCTAGGAGAACTCAACGAGAGGCAGAGCTGCCTGGAGCAGAGCGAGCAGGAGCGCCGGGCCACGGAGGACAAGTAAGACCACCTGTGAGGTTCTCCTGGTTCTGAGCTGCTGTTCTCCTGGTTCTCCTGTGATGTTCTCCTGGTTCTCTGCGCTCCAGGCTGTGCAGCACGGTGAAGGCCCTGCAGGCGGCCGAGCGGGAGCTGGAGCAGCAGAGGAAGCAGCACCACGTGGCCATGGACAAGCTGCTGCTGCAGACCCAGAGCCTGGAGCAGGGCCTGAAGACGGAGAGACACACGGTCACCGAGGAGAAGTGGGTCCCCCGAGGGGCCGGGCCTCGGGGCTCTGGGCTCTGGGCTCTGGGCTCTGGGCTCTGGGCTCTGGGCTCTGGCCTCAGGCCTCTGGGCTCTGGCCTCAGGCCTCCAGGTGCTGGTAGCAGCACATGGACCACAGCTCAGTAACGTTTTGTCCTCTGTCCCCTCAGGAAGAAGCTGACCCAGCTGCAGCACGCGTACACCTGCCTCTTCAGAGACTACGACTCCAAGCTGAAAACTGAGGTACACCTCTGCTGAGCTTCATCTAGTCCTCTACTGAGCTTCATCTAGTCCTCTGCTGAGCTTCATCTAGTCCTCTGCTGAGCTTCATCTAGTCCTCTACTGAGCTTCATCTAGCCCTCTACTGAGCTTCATCTAGCCCTCTACTGAGCTTCATCTAGCCCTCTACTGAGCTTCATCTAGCCCTCTACTGAGCTTCATCTAGCCCTCTACTGAGCTTCATCTAGCCCTCTACTGAGCTTCATCTAGCCCTCTACTGAGCTTCATCTAGTCCTCTGCTGAGCTTCATCTAGTCCTCTGCTGAGCTTCATCTAGTCCTCTGCTGAGCTTCATCTAGCCCTCTACTGAGCTTCATCTAGCCCTCTACTGCACACTCCAGGGTGGAGACCTGTGCAGCCGCTTGGAGGAGGCGGAGCGAGCTCTGGCCCTGAAGCAGGACCTGATCGATAAGCTGAAGGAGGAGGTGGAGCAGCAGAGAGGCTCCCTGGAGACGGTCCCGGTCCTCACTGCACAGGTACACACACACACGCAGGTACACACACACAGGTACACACACACAGGTACACACACACAGGTACACATACAGGTACACACACAGGTACATACACACACAGGTACACACACACACGTACACACACACAGGCACACACACAGGTACACACACGTACACACACAAACACACACAGGTACACACACACACGTACACACACACAGGCACGCACACACACAGGTACACACACATACACACTCAGGTACACACACATAGGTACACACACACAGGTACACACACACAGACACACACAGGTACACACACACAGGTACACACACACAGGTACACACACAGGTACACACAGACATACACACAAATATATGTATGTGTATATTGATATGAATGTGTGTATAAATATATGTATATTCTGTCTAAGAAAATTAGAATATTGTGATTAGGATATTTGAGTTTTCTTCAGCTGTAAGCCATAATCAGCAATATTAAAAGAATAAAAGGCTTGCAATATTTCAGTTGATTTGTAATGAATCCAGAATGCATGACATTTTAGTTTTTTTAATTGCATTACAGAAAATAAAGAACTTTATCACAATATTCTAATTTTCTGAGACAGTCCTGTGTATATATATATATATATATATATATATATATATATATATATATATACCTCTGTCTCCTGACTCCTCTGTCTGTCCTGTCTCCTGTCTCCTCAGGCTGAGATCTATAAGGCCGACTTCCTGGCGGAGCGAGAAGCTCGAGAGAAGCTGAACCAGAAGAAGGAGGAGCTACAAGACCAGCTGACGCAGGCCGTGGTGGAGCGAGACCGGCTGAAGCAGGAGGCCACGTCACGGTAACACACACACACACTCACTCACACAGGCTCCTCCCCTGGCTCCTCCCCCTCATGAGGTGCTGCTGGTGTTCCAGGGCCCGTATGGAGCAGATGAAGCTGAGGCACCTGGAGGACTTCCCGTCCCGGGCCCCCCACATTCCCCCCCCTCAAGGTGAGAGCTGCGTTCACCCATCTTGGTGATGTCCTACGTGACCTCTTGTATTTCCACGTCACTATGAAGCTGCATCGGAGCTTCAGTGATAACAGCAGCCATGTTTGTAGTTCTGGCCCCAGAGCTGAGGCCTCGTGGCCAGCGTGGAGACTCTTAACGTTTGTGTTGAGACGGATTCATTCTTTACTTTCTTTCATTTTGAAAATTCTTTTGTTTGACCAATATTAAAATAAGAAATACAATATCCATATTCTACTAAAGCTGTGATTTGCTAAGCTGAGGCCCCTCCCCCTATGTTCTGACATCATCACCCTTATCCTCAATTTAAATTAAAGTATTATCAGCATATAGTATTATCATATATTATCAGCATATAGTATTATCATATATCAAGTCAAAGTAGCTTTATTGTCAATTTCTACGCATGTTAGGACATACAAGTAATCGAAAAAAACGTTTCCCACTCTCCCACAGTGAAACATATAAGTGCACACGCACAACAACAGATAAGACAAGACGTATAGATATACATATAGTTATAAACATGCAGATACATGTACAGCAGCATAGGTTTCCTTTAAAGTGACGTTATGGTAGTGCAAAAAAAAGTCTAACAGTAAGTGGTAAAGTGACATTAAGTGGTAAAATGATAAAGTGCAAGGGACAGTGTTGTTTCAGAGTCCTGAGTTACTGTAGGGGGGGGGATTTCAGCCTCCTGTCAGACTGACGGATATGGCTGGGGGGAGAGTTTAGCTTCCTGACAGCTTGGAAGCTGTATATTATCATCATATAGTATTATATATTATCATCATATAGTATTATATATTATCATCATATAGTATTATATATTATCATCATATAGTCTTATCATATAGTATTATCATCATATAGTATTATCATCATATAGTCTTCATATATTATAATATCATATAGTATTATCATCATATAGTCTTCATATATTATAATATCATCATATAGTAATATCATCATATAGTATTGTCATATATTATCATCATATAGTATTGTCATATATTATCATCATATAGTATTGTGATGTGACGCTTGTTGTGCTCCCCCTGCAGCCTTCAACACGGCCCCCCCGGCCCCCTCGTTCAGGAACCAGGGCCCAGTACCCCCGGGGGACCAGGGGCCCGCCGGGGCCGAGGAGCTGCCACATCTCTGCTGTCCCAAGTGCCACTACCAGGCCCCGGATATGGACACTCTGCAGATCCACGTCATGGACTGTATACAGTAGCATGAGCACGCACGCACACACACGCACGCACACACACGCACACACACACACACAGACATGCACACACACGCGCGCACAGACACGCACACGCTCCTGTGGCGCCCCCTGGTGGCTCAGCCTGGACAGGTGCACCGTCCTCCTGTGATGGGATGCAGACGACCAATCAGACGTCCACCTGGTGATCACCAGGCGCTGGGATTATAAATGTGCTGCAGCTACCCCGTCCTTTTCTTCCCGCCCCTTTCCTTTGGCCCTGACCTTTGGCCCTGACCTCATCGTATTCCTGATGACATCGTCTCGTACCAGTTCTCCATCGGTGGGCAGAACAACCTTCTGAGCTTTAATAATATAGAATATTCAAGTATGTGTTGGTCATACATGTTGCTGCATTAAACATGTAGTTATGTATCAGAGATGGATTTACTCAGTACCACTGCTTTGTCTCTGATGACCTTTGACCCCACAGGCCCCTCTTTACCTATGGCCCTGTATCCGCCCAGGTAAGCACATTGAGGGGCTTTTAAACGTTGTGTGAATATTGTCTGCAATTATCCATCATTTGGTGCAAAAGATGTTTCAGAACTGTTGATTTACGAAATAAAATAATAATGAATCAGTGTTGAGTGCACAGGTGTGACAATACATCCAGAGGAGAGTCCAGCACCACTGGGTCACGTGGTCCAGAGAGGACCGGCTGTGACGGGGTGAGGGATTCACGAGCTGTTAATCATAAACGTTCTTTTAGTTTCTCTACATTCATTTATAACGGCACATGTGCAAATAGTTCTACAGTCAATAATTGATGATATACATGTAAATAATTTACTTTGAGCCGATGTTAACGAAACCCTAAACTGAATCAAGTTGAACAGCGAGACATAGACCTGAACCGGATGTGGTCACGACCGCCCTTCAAAGTAAAGTTCACGCCGATATCTCATGACAACTGATCCGTCGCTTTGGCTTTAAAGAGACTTGTTCTTCCGTAGAAGGTCAACTCTACAGTCTACGGCCGGGTACGGTGGACATGTGCGGGGTAGGATCCGTGAGACGTGCACGACACGTACGACATGAACATTATTGTGACGGTTCCGACCGGAAGTCGCTTTGGTCGGTTTGACGTCTCGGTTCAAGCGGAGCTCGCGGGACATGCGCGCCATTCATCGCGCCTTCAGCTGCCGTGGACGCGCAGTGTGTGGAGCTCTTGATCCCGGCATGTCAGGCTCAACTTCCCCGCCTCGCTCAGCAGAGACTGCGGCGGCCGAGGGCTGCTTCCCGCCCGGGTACAAGCCCTTCAGGCCCGAGGAGCACGGCCTGGAGCGCGGCTTCCGTCTCACGGCGTTCTCTGACCTGAAAGGATGAGGCTGCAAGGTCCCGCAGGAGGCTCTGCTCAAGCTCCTGGCGGGACTGGAGGCGGACCGGGCCGACGGCACCGGCAAGGCCGACGACCCGGCTCCAGAGTTCGGCCAACAGTTGCCTCGCCTCGGTAAGAGACGCGTCCTGGAGGAGCAGCGCTGACGTCACGACGCTGCTTCACATCTGCCCGTCGCCTAGCATCACCGTTGCTAACTCTGATGCTAACAGTTAGTCATGTGACAGATGGGCATCTTGTAGTTTCCAGGCTGTTCTTTATATATAACATGCATATCAGCAGCTCCTACAGCCGGCGCTGAGCCGTCAGCGAGCTAACCCCAACCCGCAGGCAGCGTCAGTAGCTAGTTAGCCGCTAGTTAGCCACTAGTTAGCTAACTAGTGGCTAACTAGCGGCTAAGAGACACGCGACTTGTCAAATGACCAGATGTGACTCAGCAGAACGACGCGAGGTCAAAGGTCACAGGTCACGCTCAGTCACACATTTACCTAGCTAAGATGTTACTTAGTGTAGCTTTGTTGAGGCGGTGCGCGCGCGCGTGTACTTCAAATCACAGTGCAGAGGAGAGCTCGCGCTCCCAGTGTTGGTCCTCAGGCAGATCTGAGGTCAGTGTAGTGGATCAACTCGTCCAGTTAGACTGAGGCACGCGTCACGCTGTGCTGGTCTCCAGGGACCCCCAGTACCAGTCCCCCAGAACCAGTCCCCCAGAACCAGTCCCCCGTACCAGTCCCCAGCGGGCTCCCTGTGCTGTGGTGTGCTCCAGGAAGGTGACATGTGACATGTCACATTTGACCAGTGACATGTGACCAGTGACATGTGACATGTCACATTTGACATGTGACCAGTGACATGTGACCAGTGACATGTGACATGTCACATTTGACATGTGACCAGTGACATGTGACCAGTGACATGTGACCAGTGACATGTGACCAGTGACATGTGACCAGTGACATGTGACCAGTGACATGTGACCAGTGACATGTCACATGTGACCAGTGACATGTCACATTTGACCAGTGACATGTGACCTGTGACCAGTGACATGTGACCAGTGACATGTGACCAGTGACATGTCACATTTGACATGTGACATGTGACTAGTGACATGTCACATTTGACCAGTGACATGTCACATTTGACCAGTGACATGTGACTAGTGACATGTCACATTTGACCAGTGACATGTGACCAGTGACATGTCACATTTGACCAGTGACATGTCACATTTGACCAGTGACATGTGACCAGTGACATGTGACCAGTGACATGTGACCAGTGACATGTGACCAGTGACATGTGACCAGTGACATGTCACATTTGACCAGTGACATGTGACCAGTGACATGTGACATGTGACTAGTGACATGTCACATTTGACCAGTGACATGTGACCAGTGACATGTGACCAGTGACATGTCACATGTGACATGTGACCAGTGACATGTGACCAGTGACATGTGACCAGTGACATGTGACCAGTGACATGTCACATTTGACCAGTGACATGTGACATGTGACTAGTGACATGTGACATGTGACCAGTGACATGTCACATTTCACCAGTGACATGTGACCAGTGACATGTCACATTTGACCAGTGACATGTGACATGTGACTAGTGACATGTGACTAGTGACATGTGACATTTGACCAGTGACATGTGACATGTGACTAGTGACATGTCACATTTGACCAGTGACATGTGACATGTGACTAGTGACATGTGACTAGTGACATGTGACATTTGACCAGTGACATGTGACATGTGACTAGTGACATGTCACATTTGACCAGTGACATGTCACATTTGACCAGTGACTAGTGACCAGTGACATGTGACCAGTGACATGTCACATTTGACCAGTGACATGTGACCAGTGACATGTCACATTTGACCAGTGACATGTGACCAGTGACATGTCACATTTGACCAGTGACATGTGACCAGTGACATGTCTGTCTCCAGGTGTGGGGATGGACTGCTGTGTGATCCCTCTGAGGCACGGAGGACTCTCTCTGGTCCAGACCACCGACTTCTTCTACCCCCTGGTGGACGACCCCTACATGATGGTGAGCCCCCCCCCCCCCCCCCCCCCCCGTGGACCCCTACATGATGGTGAGGCCCCCCTGGTGGAGGACCCTACATGATGGTGAGCCCCCGGTGGACCCCTACATGATGGTGAGCCCCGGTGGACCCCTACATGATGGTGGGCCCCCCCCCCCTGTGTTGGCCCCTCAGGGCCGGATAGCGTGCGCCAACGTCCTCAGTGATCTCTACGCCATGGGCATCACGGAGTGCGACAACATGCTGATGCTGCTGAGCGTCAGCCAGAAGATGAACGACAAGGTGGGCAAGCTCCTCCCCTAGAGGCTCCTCCCCTAGAGGCTCCTCCCCTAGAGTGTTCCTGTGTGTGTGTGTGTGTGTGTGTGTGTGTGTGTGTGTGTGTGTGTGTGTGTGTGTGTGTGTGTGTGTGTGTGTGTGTGTGTGTGTGTGTGTGTGTGTGTGTGTGTGTGTGTGTGTGTGTGTGTGTGTGTGTGTGTGTGTGTGTGTGTGTGTGTGTGTGTGTGTGTGTGTGTGTGTGTGTGTGTGTGTGTGTGTGTGTGTGTGTGTGTGTGTGTGTGTGTGTGTCAGGATCGTGAGCGCGTCATGCCGCTCATCATTCAAGGCTTCCGGGACGCCGCGGAGGAGGGCGGGACTTCAGTGACGGGCGGCCAGACCGTGATCAACCCCTGGATCATTGTGGGAGGAGTCGCGTCTGTTGTGTGCCAGCCCAACGAGGTCATCATGTGAGTCCCAAGGTCAGCGTGTGAGTCTCAAGGTCACCGTGTGAGTCCCAAGGTCAGTGTGTGAGTCTTGTAATAGATCACAACTGTACTCACTATTTGTTCATTGTGAGGTTTTGGGGCAGGGATGTCTATGTGTACAGACTGTAAAGCACTCTGAGACAAATTTGTAATTTGTGAAACTGGGCTATACAAATAAACTGAATTGAATTGAGTGACGTGTTGGTTAGTTGCAGCCATAAAATCCACCAGCAGGGGGCCAGAGCGGATATGATCATAAGCATCCCAGCTAGAGCGCCCTCTCACCTGTCCAGCAGGGGGCGATGTCCCAGCCTCTCACCTGTCTCTGGTGACCGTGTCCTCCGTGTCGCCTCAGGCCCGATGGCGCCGTCCCCGGAGACGTCCTGGTTCTGACCAAACCTCTGGGCACGCAGGTGGCTGTGAACGCTCACCAGTGGCTGGACCAGGTGAGGCTCCTCCCACGTGGACAGGTGTCGAGTCCTCTCGGCGCGCTGTCTCCATGTCTCTGTCACTCTGTCAGACGGAGCGCTGGAACAAGATCAAGCTGGTGGTCACCAAGGAGGAAGTAAGAGAGGCCTACCAGGAAGCCATGTTCTCCATGGCAACGCTCAACCGCACAGGTACGCACACCTGCGGAGCTCCGCCTCCGGCTCACGCCCACCTGTGAGGAGGCTTCTGTCTCGAGGTTCTGTAGAACAGACCCAAACTGAGCTGCTGTACCGACCTCCACCACTAGGGGTCACACGGGTAGACCTCACTCAGTGCGTTTACATGATGGTATAATTTGAATATTGCTTTAGTCAGGCTTTGCTATCTTTGGGGGGGGTCTGCTATTATCCCAGTATACATGGCAGTGAGTAATTCGAATCATTGGCTGAAAACATGTCACCTCCGATACGACAGGTGGCGCTGTTTTCACTACAACTCCTGTTGTGGAGCCCATTTCCTTTTTTTGATTGTCTGATCAATTTTAAGCCATTAAAACATGAAATAGCCGAGAGTTGTTTTCAACGTGAAGAAATACGATGTGTGGCCGGAGTGCGGGAGTTAAGACCGACCTGTGTGACACTTGAGAGCCCTGACACTCGTTGCGATGCTCGTGGCGATACTCGTTGCGCTTGGTGCGCATGGGCAAAGACGCAAAGTTCGGTTCCTAGTCCAGTTCACCGCTACATGCTGCGACGCTCGGTTTATCAACCGCATCGGATCGAGTTATCCAGGGTGTCAATCGGACCGTAGTCGGACCGCACAGTCGAACAAAGGTGTTACATGAAACGGATAATTTGATTTCAGTCCGACTAAGACAGTTATTCGAATGCATGTAAACGCACTGAGTGAGAGCCCCAGTGGTCTGTGGTCGTCATGGTAACCACCAGGGAACGTAGAGGGTCCTGGTCTGGACCCTGTGGTGCCGGTCCAGCTGTAGAGGGTCCTGGCCTCTGGTCTGGACCTCCTGTCCCAGGTGTCTGAAGCGGTTCTGGTCCCCAGCGGCCGGCCTGATGCATAAGTTCCAGGCCCATGCGGCGACGGACGTGACGGGCTTCGGGCTGCTAGGCCACGCCCACAACCTGGCGGCAGCGCAGCGCGGCGAGGTCGCCTTCGTGATCCACAACCTGCCCATCATCGCCAAGATGGCCGCCGTCAGCAAGGCCTGCGGGAACCTGTTCAACCTGATGCAGGGCACGTCGGCCGAGACCTCAGGTGTGTGTGTGTGTGTGTGTGTGTGTGTGTGTGTGTGTGTGTGTGTGTGTGTGTGTGTGTGTGTGTGTGTGTGTGTGTGTGTGTGTGTGTGTGTGTGTGTGTGTGTGTGTGTGTGTGTGTGTGTGTGTGTGTGTGTGTGTGTGTGTGTGTGTGTGTGTGTGTGTGTGTTGACCCCCCCCCCCCCACAGGGGGGCTGCTCGTCTGCCTCCCCAGGGAACAAGCCGCTAAGTTTTGCTCCGAGATGAAGAGCCAGAGCTCGGCGGGAGGAGGAGGAGGAGGAGCCTGGATCATCGGCATCGTGGAGAAAGGAGACCGCCGCGCGCGAATCATCGAGAAGCCGCGCATCATCGAGGTCCCGCCCAGAGGGAGCGCGGCAGCCAATCAGGACAACGCGGCTAGCCCCGCCCCCAGCCTGTCATAGCCGTGTGTGTGGTGTTTATTTAGATCCCTCTCCCTCAACAATCCGTATAGAAACTAATTTATGTAACTGGTCTTGACTTTAAATCTCTGTGTGGGGGTGTGTGGGGGTGTGTGAGTATTTTGTCATGTGACAGGTGTATACAGCTGCTTGTTGTTTGGATGGTGCTCCTCTGGCTCTGCCCCCAGGAAGGCTTGAGCAGCTTCCTGTGGGCCAGCTGGGTGGTGTTCAGACCGCCTGTCTGTAAGCTGATTGGCTGTCCAGCACCAAGCCCCTCCCCCTTCCTTTTTATGAAGCTCCGCCTCTAAACCCTGGCTAACGGGGGCAGGTGGAGCGGATGTCTGCCTTTGGATGGGGGCGTGGCTCCAGCTTCCTGCTTTTCACATTAAAACATCAACTCACTAAATAGTGTCCGTGTGTTGAGAGTACTACTTCCTGACTGGTCAGTGTGTTGCATCATCAGTGTTGCATCGTCAGTGTGTTGCATCGTCAGTGTGTTGCATCGTCAGTGTGTTACATCAGTGTGTTGCATCATCAGTGTTGCATCGTCAGTGTGTTGCTGCTGACGCTTCAACTCAGTTTTTTTTTTGGCATTGGGTGCCTTTTATTTTGTTTGAGCACCGGCCCCCAAAATGTCTGCACGTGACACGTGTACATGCATGTGTATATATGCATATACACATATACACATATACATGCACATGCATGTGTATATATGCATATACACATTCATGTGTATTGATATGAATGTGTATATACATGTATGTACATACTTTAACTAAATATCAATAGAAGTAGTGGTTCTTTTCTTTGCTGCCATTCATGTGAAGCAGAGTGGTTACGTGTTCCAGATCGAGTGCTTCCACAACATCTATACATAGGGAGTATTACACCTTTACGTTGTGTTGTAGTAGGCTTACATTACATCTACAAAGATGACTGAGCAGGCGCGCACACACACACGCACAGCTCTGTCCCTCAGACAGCAGCTGTCTGAACCATAGAGCCTGCAGAGTACCAGGAGGCGCAGACACCACGAGAGTGCAGTTCCTCCCCCAACCTGCAGGGAGCAGCAACCACCGGAACTAAACGTAGAAGAAGAAACCCGGAAGTGAGTCGTGTGTAAACAAGTCATCGCGCCCTAGAAGCGGAAACCCTCCGCTGGGTTATTACAGTTAAAGTGCGCGTGAAGAAGGTGACTGTACACGTGACGCGCTGCGCGTGGCCGCCATGCCGTACCTGGGCAGCGAGGACGCGGTGAGGGAGCTGAAGAGGGCTCTGTCCAACCCGCACGTCCAGGCCGACCGGCTGCGCTACCGGAACACCGTGCTCAAGGCCGTCCGGTACCGACCGCCCGCGTGAATGTGACCGCACGGACAGGACCCAGCCGCCATGACGTCATGACGCCAGCCGCGTCGTGACGTCACGATGCGGCTGACATCGTGACGTCATCGCGGCTGGCATCATGACGCCAGCTGCGTCCCGTGGTGGCTCCAGCTGACATGGTTCTGTGGCCCAGCTGACGGGGTTCTGTGGCCCAGCTGACGGGGTTCTGTGGCCCAGCTGACGGGGTTCTGTGGCCCAGCTGACGGGGTTCTGTGGCCCAGCTGACGGGGTTCTGTGGCCCAGCTGACGGGGTTCTGTGTGCAGGCTGCTGTCCCGGGGAGTGGACGTGTCGGCGCTGTTCGGCGAGATGGTGAAGGCGGGCGCCGCGGCCGACCCGACCCAGAAGAAGCTGGCCTACGTGTTCCTGGGCTGCTACGCCGCGCGCCACCCGGAGCTGTCGCTGCTGCTGATCAACACGCTGCGGAGGGACTGCGAGGACGGCAACCCGCTGGTCCGCTGCCTGGCCCTGAGGCACATGGGCAGCCTGAGGTGGGGGCGGAGCCACGGCGTGAGGGCGGAGCCACGCAGCGCTAACAGCTGGAGGCTTCAGGGCCTGACCGTCCCCCCCCCCCAGGTTGCCCGGCCTGGTGCAGTACCTGCAGCAGCCTCTGACGGCAGGCTTGAGGGACCGAGCTGCTTGTGTTCGTCGTGTTGCTGTTCTGGGCTGGGCCAAGATCCACCAGCTGCTACCTGAGACAGGTGAGCCTGGTTCATCTATCAGGAAGTGAGACCCTGAGGGCTCTGGTTAAACATATTTTCTCCTCCGACATTATTGATCATGTGTTATTGATCATGTTATTGATCAGGTTTTATTTATCTTGTGTTATTGATCATGTTATTGATCATGCATTATTTATCTTGTGTTATTGATCATGTTATTGATCATGCGTTATTTATCTTGTGTTATTGATCATGTTATTGATCATGCATTATTTATCTTGTGTTATTGATCATGCATTATTTATCTTGTGTTATTGATCATGTTATTGATCATGCATTATTTATCTTGTGTTATTGATCATGCATTATTTATCTTGTGTTATTGATCATGTTATTGATCATGTGTTATTTATCTTGTGTTATTGATCATGTTATTGATCATGCGTTATTTATCTTGTGTTATTGATCATGTTATTGATCATGCATTATTTATCTTGTGTTATTGATCAGGTGTTATTGATCATGTGTTGTTGATCATGTGTTATTGATCATGTTATTGATCAGGTTTTATTGATCATGTTATTGATCATGCGTTATTTATCTTGTGTTATTGATCATGCATTATTTTTCTTGTGTTATTGATCATGTTATTGATCATGTTATTGATCATGCGTTTTTTATCTTGTTATTGATCATGCATTATTTATCTTGTTATTGATCATGTTATTGATCATGCATTATTTATCTTGTGTTATTGATCATGTTATTGATCAGGTGTTATTGATCAGGTGTTATTGATCATGTGTTGTTGATCATGTGTTGTTGATCGTGTTATTGATCAGGTGTTATTGATCATGTTGTTGATCATGTGTTGTTGATCATAAGGTGTTGTTATTGATCACATGAGGTATCTGATCACTGAACTTGTCCTTGCGACTCTCCAGACGCGGCTGTGGTGAACGAGCTGTACGGGTTGCTGAGGGACCCGGACCCCGTTGTCATGGTGAACTGCCTCAGGGCTCTGGAGGAGGTCCTAAAGGAGGAGGGGGGCGTGGCCATCAACAAGCCAATCACACACCATCTCCTCAACAGGTGAGAGGGATGAAGGTTATGTCTTTCATCAGGGTCACGTATGAGGGATGCCTGTGTTCAGCATAACGACGCTATGCTAACAACGCTATGCTAACGATGCAGCTGATGATCTTTATTCTTTCATTTGAGCACAAAGGGTCCGTGTGGGGTCCTGAGGGTCCCGAGGGTCTGTGTGGGGTCCTGAGGGTCCGTGTGGGGTCCTGAGGGTCCGTGTGGGGTCCTGAGGGTCCGTATGGGGTCCCGAGGGTCCGTGTGGGGTCCTGAGGGTCCGTGTGGGGTCCCGAGGGTCCGTGTGGGGTCCCGAGGGTCCGTGTGGGGTCCTGAGGGTCCTGAGGGTCTGTGTGGGGTCCTGATGGTCCTGGGGGTCTGTGTGGGGTCCTGAGGGGTCTCTGGTGTCCTGAGGGTCTCTGGGGTCCTGAGGGTCTCTGGTGTCCTGAGGGTCCTGAGGGGTCTCTGGTGTCCTGAGGGTCTCTGGTGTCCTGAGGGTCCTGAGGGGTCTCTGGTGTCCTGAGGGTCTCTGGTGTCCTGAGGGTCCTGAGGGGTCTCTGGGGTCCTGAGGGTCTCTGGGGTCCTGAGGGTCTCTGGTGTCCTGAGGGTCTCTGGGGTCCTGAGGGTACTGAGGGGTCTCTGGTGTCCTGAGGGTCCTGAGGGGTCTCTGGGGTCCTGAGGGTCTCTGGGGTCCTGAGGGTCTCTGGGGTCCTGAGGGTCTCTGGGGTCCTGAGGGTACTGAGGGGTCTCTGGTGTCCTGAGGGTCTCTGGTGTCCTGAGGGTCTCTGGTGTCCTGAGGGTCTCTGGGGTCCTGAGGGTCCTGAGGGGTCTCTGGTGTCCTGAGGGTCTCTGGGGTCCTGAGGGTCCTGAGGGGTCTCTGGTGTCCTGAGGGTCTCTGGTGTCCTGAGGGTCTCTGGGGTCCTGAGGGTCTCTGGGGTCCTGAGGGTCCGTGTCTCCTTCAGGCTGAAGCAGTGTGACGTGTGGGGCCAGTGTGAGGTCCTGGGGGTCCTCCAGCGGTACCGGCCCCAGTCGGAGGACGAGCTGTTCGACATCCTGTCCCTGCTGGACGCCTCCCTGCTCAGCCCCCACCCCCCCGTCATGGCGGCCACGCTCGGCCTCTTCCTGGCGCTCTGCTCCGGCCTGCCCGCCGTCAGCCGGGCAGCGCTGGAGCGCGCGCGGGGCCCCCTGCTGGCCGCCTGCGGGAGCGCGTCCAGAGAGACCCGCTTCACGGCCCTGTGCCACATCCAGGTACCACGATGAAAACAAACGGATCCCTCATGCGCCCCAGCATCAGGAGCTATGGGGGACCTGGGGGTTACCATGACGACCACTCTGACCTGCAGGGGAAATGGTTCTAACACTGCAGGAATATCCACCGGTCGTCATGCCGATGGGTTCTGAGAGGGGCGGGGCCAGGGGGCGGGGCCATGACTGCATTGTCTTACGCATGATTAGAACCAGGCTTCACGGCCAGAGGCCAAGACCGGGGCCCCTGAGGGGTCTCAGGGGCCCCGGTGATGCCCCTGTGTTCCTCAGCTGCTGCTGCGTTCCCTCCCCGGCCTCATGGGGGCGCACTACAAGCGTTTCTTCTGCAGCTACGCTGAGCCGGCCTACATCAAGCAGAGGAAGATGCAGGTGAGTCCACACGTCCACCTGCTGGGCCGCGGGGCCCCCGAGGAGGCCCCGAGGAGGCCCCGAGGAGGACTAACGCCCGCTGCAGGTCCTGGTGGAGCTGGTGAACGACGACAACGTGGACCTGGTGCTGGACGAGCTGAGAGGGTACTGCACCGCCGTCAGCCCGGACACGGCCAGGGCCGCCATCACCGCCATAGGTACCCCAACGGGGGGCCACGCCCTAGTGGGGTAACATGGTACTACAGGCCTCTAGTGGGGTAACATGGTACTACAGGCCTCTAGTGGGGTAACATGGTACTACAGGCCTCTAGTGGGGTAACATGGTACTACAGCCTCTAGTGGGGTAACATGGTACTACAGCCCTCTAGTGGGGTAACATGGTACTACAGCCCTCTAGTGGGGTAACATGGTACTACAGCCCTCTAGTGGGGTAACATGGTACTACAGCCCTCTAGTGGGGTAACATGGTACTACAGGCTCTTCATAACAATGAACGTTTGTTTCCTGATGATATTTCTCGCGGTTCCTGTTTGATTGGCTGCAGGTCGTATTGGGCGGAGCTACAGCGACAGATGCCTGGAGATCCTCACTGGACTGCTGGGGCTCAAACAGGAGCTCATCACCTCTGGTAGAACACACACACACACACACACTCACAGACAGACACACAGAGACACAGACACAGACGGACACACACACACACACGTTCACATTGTGTGTGTCCCCAGCGGTGGTCCAGACCATGTGTGACCTGGTCTGGGTCTGTCCTCAGTGCAGCGACGCCGTGTGTTCGTCTCTCGAGGGAAGTGAGGACATCCTGCAGGACAGCCAGGTGAGACGCCGCTACACCCCCCAGGGTTATGGAAGACTGGGGGGCCACGGGAGCAGGTCTCTGGGGGGCCACGGGAGCAGGTCTCTGGGGGGCCACGGGAGCAAGTCTCTGGGGGGCCATGTTCTGAGGTCCTGTTTGGTGGTCTTCAGGGCCGGCGGGCCTTGCTGTGGCTGCTGGCCTCCTACGGGCAGCAGCTCTCTAGCGCCCCCTACGCCGTGGAGGGCTTCATCGACGGCGTGAGGAGCGAGGCCTCGCCGGGGCTCAAGATGGAGCTGCTGACCGCCACCGTGAGGCTGTTCCTGAGCCGGCCGGCCGAGACCCAGGACATGCTGGGCCGGCTGCTGCAGCACTGCATCGGTGAGGCCACCCTGAAGGCCACCCTGAAGGCCACCCTGAAGGCCACCCTGAAGGCCGTCATGCTGCACCGCTGCAGGTCCTCAAAGAGCCTTTAACTGTGTGTGTGTGTGTGTGTGTGTCATTCCAGAGGAGCAGGCCGACATGTGTGTGCGTGACCAGGCTCTTCTCTACTACCGCCTGTTGCATTGTGGGATGGACCAGACTCAGAAGGTCCTCCAGGGTCAGAGGTCAGACCCGTCTCTGGGCGTTCTGATTGGCCGCCCCGCGGAGACCATCGACCAATGGGCACGCAGCTTCAACACGCTGGAGCCTCTGAGGCAGGCCGGCGTGCAGCCAGAGCCCGCCAGCAGGGGGAGCCCGCAACACGTGACCTTTGACCCCAAGCTCTCAGACACGCGCAGCCGCAGCCACGGAGAGGACGTGGAGCTGGGTGAGTGAAGAGTCCAAGGGTTGTGTTCCGTATGGAGTGTGAGGACCAATCAGATGCCAGCTGCTGCGCCCTGTGAGCTCACTGATAGGGTTTACAACAACGCTGCAGGTCACGTGCACAGAGGGCCAAAGGTCACGCCCAGAGGGCCAAAGGTCACGCCCAGAGAGGGCCAAAGGTCACGCCCAGAGGGCCAAAGGTCAGGGCGTCCTGCAGTCACAAGCTGACTTCAGGAGGCGGCCTTTTTAGAATCTTCTGGTAGATTTAGTCTTGTTTGTTTAAAATGTTCAACTGCGTCCTAAATGAGTCTCTACCTCCTGGGCTCCATCTTTAATCGCTCCTCTCTTGGTCCTCCATGTCTTCTCCAGGCTCAGACGCTGGCTTCACCTCCTCTGCTGAGGGCCGGGCCCCCCTCAGCCGGGCCCCCCTCAGCCCGGCCCCCCTCAGCCCGGCCCCCCTCAGCCTGTCCCTGGCCCCGGCCCTCAGCCCGGAGGACTTTGAGCGTGTGTGGATGCAGCAACGTTCAGATCAAGGTGATTAAACCACAGGAGGTCCTCATGACTACAGCCGCCTGTCCAGGGTCCTCAGGGTCCTTCATGGTCCTCAGGGTCCTCATGGTCCTCATGGACCTCGGGGTCCTCAGGGTCCTCATGGACCTCAGGGTCCTTCATGGTCCTCATGGACCTCGGGGTCCTCAGGGTCCTCGGGGTCCTTCGGGGTCCATGTCTACGGCCATTGAGGCGTCTCCTCGTGGAGTTCCTCTGAAGTCCATGAGATCCTTCAGTTGGTCTGATCAGTTCATCTGGTTCTGTGGCGTCCAGGTGCTGAGGAGGAGGAGCAGGAGCAGCAGCAGCAGCAGCAGCAGCAGCAGCAGCAGGAGGAGCAGGAGGAGCAGCAGGAGGAGCAGCAGGACTATGCGTGCCTGCAGCAGCAGCTCCCCCTCCCGGCCCTGGCCCGCTGCCCCCCCCCCAGCCTGCAGGCGGCCCTGCAGCTGGTCCACATCCAGACTCTGGCCTTCACGCCCCCCCACACGCGGCCCTGGAGGGTCTACCTGTACACACACACACACCACACACACACCGGCAGCTCGCTCATCACCGGAGAGCTGCTGGGTGCCGGGGGGGGGGAGGGGGAGGGGGGGGTCCGAGTGACCCTCAGACAGCAGCCCAGAGACCAGGAGGCGCTGCACGGCTTCATGGCCGTCCTCAGCAGCGTGCTGCACGCGGTCCTCACGGAGCAGCTGCTGTGAGCACACACACACACACACACACTCGGGCCAGGGTCAAGTCTGCGTGAGGCGCCCTGACGAGCAGTGACCTCTGAGTGACCTCTGAGCGACCTGAGGGGCCTCTCATAATAAAGACCATGACTCCTCCTGGTTGTGTGGTCAGTGTGTGAGCTACCTGTTGTTTACCTGTGAGCTACCTGTGGGTTACCTGTGGGTTACCTGTGAGCTACCTGTGGGTTACCTGTGAGCTACCTATGAGCTACCTGTTGTTTACCTGTGAGCTACCTGTGGGTTACCTGTGAGCTACCTGTGGGCTACCTGTGGGCTACCTGTGGGTTACCTGTGGTTTACCTGTGAGTTACCTGTGGTTTACCTGTGAGTTACCTGTGGTTTACCTGTAGGTTACCTGTGAGCTACCTGTGGGTTACCTGTGGTTTACCTGTAGGTTACCTGTGAGCTACCTGTGGGTTACCTGTGAGTTACCTGTAGGTTACCTGTGAGCTACCTGTGGGTTACCTGTGAGTTACCTGTGGTTTACCTGTAGGTTACCTGTGAGCTACCTGTGGTTTACCTGTGAGCTACCTGTGAGTACCTTTGGTCCACATTTTCATATTCCCAAGCAGGCGGTCACAGGTCAACAGTAACGACACACCTTAATCAAATGAAGCAAGGCCACCTGCTGGCTTGTTCCACACCCTGCGCATGCGCGGAGGAGCATTGGAAGAAAGCCACGTGGGGACACTTGCTCTGGGTGAGCGCGCGAGTCCCCGTGTCCTCTGTCCTCTGTCCTCGTGATGCCGTAGAGGCTCTTCTCTTGAGGAGCGCGTGCCCGCAGAGTGAGGTGAGTGGACCGGAGTTCGGTCGGTAACGTCAGAGCCGCCTCCACGCAGCGGGGGCGCGCGCAGCCCGTTCAATGCCCGCGTTATTGTCCCGGTACCGCGGTGGTGTGTGTGTGTGCGTGTGCGTGTGCGTGTGCGTGTGCGTGTGTGTGTGTGTGTGTGTGTGTGTGTGTGTGTGTGTGTGTGTGTGTGATTGGGGGGGGGCGCACAGCGGAGGGTTACATAGTGAACAAAGTAGTCCTCATGCGAAGTGGAGCCGCTTTACAACGTGTTGCTCTCAGACGCAGCTGCCCTGTCAGTCACTTTGGCCACGCCCCCTCCACGCGGTACCGGCAACATGGTTCTGATTGGTTCTGAGCCCATGATCTGACCCGGTCGTCCTCTGGTCCGGATCACTCTGTGGGGCTCACGCGCCGCTCCGTCTCGGTGACGTCACCAGCTTGCCCTTGTAACGAGTCTTCACCAATAAAGATAAAACCTCCTCAGCGTCACTTGATTCATTTTGTGCTTAACTTTAATTACTTTGTTGTAATAAACTTAAATAACTGTGTGTGCGTGTGCGTGTGCGTGTGCGTGTGCGTGTGTGTGTGTGTGTGTATCAGGAAAATGGGACGTCTTTCAAAGAAGAATGTTCTGGCAGTGGTGCTCCTCATTGGAGTGATGTACGTTCTTAACTTCCTATTTGCTGTGAGTCACACACACACACACACACACAGGTTCCCTTGTCGATCACTTTATTTTTATAACGTTTAACATTTCTTTGAATCTGGTCTGATTGACAAACATAGAAGGTCCCAGTCTGGTCCCCCCAGTACGACTGGTCCAGATCCATGGGTCCTGGTCCAGATCCATGGGTCCTGATCCAGATGTGTGCTCTGCAGGGCCGGATGATGTCCCGTGACCTGGTCCCTCGGGAGTTGACCTTCGGGGCTCAGAGGTCGGTGAGCGACGCCTCGTGGGTGGAGCGGGGGGGCTACCTGCCCCTCAACGTCACCTACCGGCTGCTGGCCGGGGCGCCGAGGGCCCCGCAGAGTGAGTCACTGACGGGTTAGAGTCACAGACGGGTTAGAGTCACTGACTGGTTAGAGTCACTGACGGGTTAGAGTCACAGACGGGTTAGAGTCACAGACGGGTTAGAGTCACAGACTGGTTAGAGTCACAGACGGGTTAGAGTCAGACGGGTTAGAGTCACAGACGGGTTAGAGTCACTGACGGGTTAGAGTCACTGACTGGTTAGAGTCAGACGGGTTAGAGTCACTGACGGGTTAGAGTCACTGACGGGTTAGAGTCACTGACGGGTTAGAGTCACAGACGGGTTAGAGTCACAGACGGGTTAGAGTCACTGACTGGTTAGAGTCACTGACGGGTTAGAGTCACAGACGGGTTAGAGTCAGACGGGTTAGAGTCAGACGGGTTAGAGTCACAGACGGGTTAGAGTCACAGACTGGTTAGAGTCACTGACGGGTTAGAGTCACTGACTGGTTAGAGTCACAGACGGGTTAGAGTCACTGACTGGTTAGAGTCACTGACGGGTTAGAGTCACTGACGGGTTAGAGTCACTGACGGGTTAGAGTCACTGACGGGTTAGAGTCACTGACGGGTTAGAGTCACTGACTGGTTAGAGTCACAGACGGGTTAGAGTCACTGACTGGTTAGAGTCACTGACTGGTTAGAGTCACAGACGGGTTAGTCACTGACGGGTTAGAGTCACAGACGGGTTAGAGTCACTGACGGGTTAGAGAGTCACTGACGGGTTAGAGAGTCACTGACTGGTTAGAGTCACAGACGGGTTAGAGTCACAGACGGGTTAGAGTCACTGACTGGTTAGAGTCACAGACGGGTTAGTCACTGACGGGTTAGAGAGTCACTGACGGGTTAGAGAGTCACTGACTGGTTAGAGTCACAGACTGGTTAGAGTCACTGACTGGTTAGAGTCACTGACTGGTTAGAGTCACTGACGGGTTAGAGTCACTGACGGGTTAGAGTCACTGACGGGTTAGTGGGTCTCAGCAGATGAAGGGGTCCATCATGGTGTGGTGGCCCTCTGGTGGCCCTCTAGTGGCCCTCTGGTGGCCCTCTAGTGGCCCACATGGTGGCCCACGTGGTGGGCCACGTGGTGGCCCTCAGCAGATGAAGGGCTCCATGTGTTCCAGGGTTCCTGTCCATCGGCGTGTCCTCCGTGAGGAGGCGCAGGGGCAGCTACCTCCTCCCCACGCTGAGCTCCCTGTTCCTGCAGTCCTCGGCCGAGGAGCGCTCCTCCATGGTGGTGGTGGTGCTGCTGGCCGACTTCGACGTGGGCTGGAGGGTCCGCACGGCGAGGGACATCCAGGCGGCGTTCGCTGTGGAGCTGGACCAGGGCCAGCTGGTGGTCCTCCATGTTCCTCAGGACCAGTACCCCTCTGTCACAGGTACTGCGGACCAAGTCGGGTCCACATGACTCGCATGTCTCTGTTAGCTTCACGTGGGACACTGACTGAATATAAGGGGGCGTGGTCACAGCGACGTCCCCCATTGGCTTGCTGCTTTGAAGCCATGAATGAATCATTGAGGCCATGAGACCACTGACTAAACTGAGTGAGATGTTCAGGGACTACAATCTCCCTCAGACCAGGTTCCACTGTCAATCACCTGTAGCTCCGCCCCTAAAGCGCCCCCTGCTCTACGGTCGGACTCTAAATGACCATCACGTCCTAAATGATGACATCATGCTGTATAGAAGAAGACTTGAATCTAGAGACTGAGACATAAACACATGTTTACTGAGGGAAGTCACGATATAGACTTCTATACAACCAGAGGAGTCCCCTGGTGGTCAGGAGAGAGAATGCAGGTTTAATATATGAAGTATAGACTTCTATACAACCAGAGGAGTCCCCTGGTGGTCAGGAGAGAGAATGCAGGTTTAATACATGAAGCATAGACTTCTATACAACCAGAGGAGTCCCCTGGTGGTCAGGAGAGAGAATGCAGGTTTAAGGCTTTTCACAACTGGAGGCTGCCGTCTGGATGCTAGCACGTCTCCTTGGTTCTCCTGCAGGTCTAAAGAGGAACTACAACGATGCTCCAGAAAGGGTCTCGTTCCGCTCCAAGCAGAACCTGGATTACTCCTTCCTGATCCACTACAGTGCCGGTCTGGGCAGATACTACCTCCAGCTGGAGGATGACGTCTCCGCCGCAAAACATTTCCTGTCCTTCATCAGGAGGCGCGTTGCCGAGCAAGAGGCGAAGAAGACCACCTGGGCCATGCTGGAATTCTCAGTCCTCGGCTACATTGGCAAGCTCTACAAATCCGCCCATCTTCCTCTCCTGGCCCGCTTCCTCTTCCTCTTCTACCAGGAAATGCCGTGCGACTGGTTAATGGCTCGCTTCCGAGAGTTGCTGACACAAAAGGAACCGATCGTATTCAAACCCTCCCTGTTCCAACATATGGGGACGTACTCCTCGTTCCAGGGGACACACAACAGGCTGAAGGACAAGGACTTCGACGAGGAGTCCTCCAGCAACCCTCCAGCCCAGGTCTACTCCGACATGTCCACCTACCAGAACCAGTACCCCAAACTGGCCTGGGACCGTGACGGGTTCTTCTGGGGACGCTCCCCGGGAAACGGGAGTTATTTCACTGCGGTTCTCACGGACCCCGCGGTCGTGACGAGGATCTTTGTAGAAACCGGATCCGAGGGCAAAGACCTCCTTCTGTCCGCTCGGGTGGAGATCGGCCGTGATGTGATTACCACCGGCGGAGGGGAGAAGAGTTGTGAGGAGTTTGAGTCCGTCGGGACGTTAGAGAACGGGAGGTTTGAGGAGCTGGGGCTGGACAGAAGGTACCCGGCCGCCTCGTCCTGTCTCAGGCTGGCGGTCACCGCGGCCCAGAAGGACTGGGTGATCATCAAGAGGATCCGGATCTCCACAAAGTAGAGGACGGCTAACCCCGAGGCATGTGTTCATGTCATGTGACCTGTAGGTCCTGTTCACCACCATGGTCATGTGACCTGTAGGCCCTGTTCACCATGGTCATGTGACCTGTAGGTCATGTGACCTGTAGGCCCTGTTCAACACCATGGTCATGTGACCTGTAGGCCCTGTTCAACACCATGGTCATGTGACCTGTAGGCCCTGTTCAACACCATGGTCATGTGACCTGTAGGCCCTGTTCACCATGGTCATGTGACCTGTAGGCCCTGTTCAACACCATGGTCATGTGACCTGTAGGCCCTGTTCAACACCATGGTCATGTGACCTGTAGGCCCTGTTCAACACCATGGTCATGTGACCTGTAGGCCCTGTTCACCATGGTCATGTGACCTGTAGGCCCTGTTCAACACCATGGTCATGTGACCTGTAGGCCCTGTTCACCATGGTCATGTGACCTGTAGGCCCTGTTCAACACCATGGTCATGTGACCTGTAGGCCCTGTTCAACACCATGTACCAACAGGCCCAATGAAGCCTTTGATTCCTCTTTGCTTAGCGGACTTTTCTTGTTCCAAGTCTTCAACCTCAAAGGTCTTTGACACTCATCGTCCACCCATTTATGGAGGACTAAAAATGACAAGTATAAATAAATAAATGAATAAATATAGGAATAAATAAATAAATCCTTAAATAAATGTATAGATAAATGAATGTATAAATAAATAAATATATAAAATATAGGAATGAATGGATATAAGTTATAAATCAACAGGACATCATTAAATAAATATATTTATACATTTCTGTATTTCTTCATTTATTTATTTCTCTATTTATGTGTCCACACGTATTTCTTCATTTATTTATGTGACATTTACGTGTCCGTATATTCAAATGAGCTGTCCTCTCCTCTCTTCGTGTCCTCTCCTCGTGTCCTCTCCTCGTGTCCTCTCCTCTCTTCTCTTCGTGTCCTCTCCTCTCCTCTCCTCTCTTCGTGTCCTCTCCTCTCTTCGTGTCCTCTCCTCTCCTCGTGTCCTCTCCTCTCCTCTCCTCTCTTCGTGTCCTCTCCTCTCTTCGTGTCCTCTCCTCTCCTCGTGTCCTCTCCTCTCCTCTCTTCGTGCCCTCTCCTCTCCTCTCTTCGTGTCCTCTCCTCTCCTCTCCTCTCTTCGTGCCCTCTCCTCTCCTCTCCTCTCCTCGTGTCCTCTCCTCTCCTCTCTTCGTGCCCTCTCCTCTCCTCTCTTCGTGTCCTCTCCTCTCCTCTCCTCTCTTCGTGCCCTCTCCTCTCCTCTCTTCGTGTCCTTTCTGGCCACCATAAGGCTTCTCTGGTTCAAATGTGTTTCTGCTTATGCTTCAATTTTTTGGGGCATTGGGTGCCTTTTTTGGGGGTTTGAGCACCTGCCCCCTAAAATGCGCACGCACACACACACACACACACACACACACACACACACACACACACACACACACACACACACACACACACACACACACACACACACACACACACACACACACACACACACACACACACACACACACACACACACACACACACGTTTTGTGGAAGTAGCTTTGACCACGTCTGTGCTGAACGTTTATTAAAACAAAGCGCCCGCTCCGTGTCCTGACGTCAGAGGAGCAGCAGGGGGCGCAGCCGGAAACGGAATTCACCGGAAGTCAAACAACTTCCTGTCAGATCCGATCGATCGACAATGTAATTTTCAGACCTCGTTTGTATTTCAATGTGTTCCACGCCTCGAGGAGCCGCTTTGCGCCGCGCGCCACACCACGTGACCAGCGAAGCGGCCTGGAGCAGTGGCCGGAAGTAGAACTGTTTATCTTCCGGGTCAGGAGCCTGGAGAGGCTCCGTTAGCAGCGTGAAGCTACACGTCTGGCAGCCTTCCAGCTTCCTGAGCACAGAAGCCACCGGGACACGGGGACCCCACCGGCTCCGGGCCAGGACTTGTGGCGGTTCTCTGGTCCCACTAATTGAGGACCCCGTCCTGCCGATGGTCCACGAGCCATGGAGGGTCCGCTGCTTCCTCTCCCGGCCGGCAGAGGCTCCGGCGGGGAGCCCGACCGAAACATGAAGACCCACTTCCGCGTGTGTCGCTTCATCATGGAGACAGGTAACAGGTTCCCCGGTAACGGAACCTCACCGTGACGTCATGAAGCTCCGCTACTACGTGCACGTGATGCTTACTATCGTGTATATATAACGTGTGTGTGTCACGCGCTCAGGGGTGAAGCTGGGCATGCGCTCCGTGCCCGTGGCTACCGCGTGCGTGTTGTACCACCGCTTCTTCGAACGGGTTAGCGCGCATGCGTACGAGCCCTACCTGGTGGCCATGAGCTGCGTGTACCTGGCTGGCAAGGTGGAGGAGCAGCACACGAGGACCCGCGACATCATCAACGTGAGCCACAGGTGAGCCGCCGGTGAGCCGCCGGTGAGCCGCCGGTGAGCCGGCCCCGTGCCGCCGCTCTACCCGCTGCTGCCTTGCTCTCAGGTTCTTCCACAGCGGCAGCGCCCCGCTGGACTGCGACCCGGCCTTCTGGTCGCTGCGCAGCAGCGTGGTGCAGAGCGAGCTGCTGCTGCTGCGCCAGCTGCGCTTCTGCGTCACCTTCGAGCACCCCCACAAGGTGCGTCCGGGGGCGGGGCTACTGGACCACCTGGCCGTCACCCCCCACACACCGCATATACACACATGTACACACATGTACGCACATGTGCACGCATGTACACATGTACACACGTATATACACGGATGTACATGTGTACGTACACACACATGTACACACGTGTACACATACACACACGTGTACACATACATACGTACACATACACACACGTGTGCACGTACGCACACATACACACACATGTACACATACACACGTGTACACATACACACATGTGTACACTTGCACACACGTGTGCACATACTCACACATACACACACACATGTGCACGTACACACATGTACACTTACACACACGTGTACACTTACACACTGGTGTACACATACACACACATACACACACATGTGCACGTACACACACGTGTACACGTACACGCACGTGCACACATACTCACACATACACACGCGTACACGTGCACACACGTGTGCACGTGTACAGGTCCAGGTGTGTGTGTCCTCCCTGCAGTACCTGCTCCACTACCTGCTGTCCGTGAAGGCTCAGGTGAACCGCCACGCCTGGTCCAGAACACCTGTAGCCGAGACCTCCTGGGCGCTGCTCAGAGACTGTTACCATGGCAACATGTGCATCCGCCACAAACCACAACACATCGCCATAGCAACGTTGCACCTGGCGCTAAACAGCTACGGCGTGGAGCTACCTGTCGGGGAGAAGGAGTGGTGGCAGGTCTGTCTGTCTTTCTCTGTCTGTCTGTCTCTCTCTCTCTCTCTGTCTCTCTCTCTTTGTCTCTCTCTCTCTCTCTCTGTCTCTCTGTTTGTAAACTCACTTCATTCAGAGTTGATAGTAACTAAATAGAAGTTCTGGTTTTAAATATTTTATGTAATTGACTGAGCCAAAATGTCGAGGAGGAGGAGGAGGAGGAGGAGGAGGAGGAGGAGGAGGAGGAGGAGGAGGAGGAGGAGGAGGACTGAGGCCTGTCTGTGTTCCAGGTTCTGTGTGTGGACGTCACCAAAGCTCTCATCGACGCCGTCGTCTCCGACCTCCTCCAGCTCTACGACATGGAGGCCAAGTGTCTCTGAGGACGCGAGGGAACGAGGACGCGAGGACGAGGGAACGAGGACGTGGGGGTGCACTACTGCTGCCGGCCACCGGGGGAGCCGTGCTCTCTTCACTGCTCAGGACTCTAGTCTCTTCCGGGTTGACTGTTGACTGTTTGGTGTTGTGTTGTTATGAATCCGTGACGTCAGTCGTTGGGTAACTGAGCCCACGTGTCACGCGCCTGTGTGCAGTACCTGCTGCAGCCACACGGGGCGCTGCTGCTCTGCTTCTAACATGGACTCTGATATAAAGACTGAAGTCCATCTGTCTTCTTTTACTAAGTATTAAACACTCAAGATGATCTCACATGTAAACAGTGTTGTCATGGGGATTATTATGGGATGTCCTCTTGTACTAACCCTTCACCCAGAAGCACCACACACAGGTTGAAGTGCCTTGCTCATGGACACATGCAGCGTTTCTCAAGTCAAAAAACACAAGTTCAGACGCGTTCTTCTGGAGTCCAGACTCCGGAGGACAGGAGGACGAAGGATGGAGGACAGTAGGACAGAAGGATGGAGGAGCAGCTGCCCTGATGACGTCACCACATCAGCTGTTCTTTACTTCGTGACTCTGAACATTGTTGTTTGTTTACAGACTTCATGAACATGATGTTTGTTTACAGTAAACAAACATCATGTTCATAATAATGTATCCTTTATTGATCCCACAATGGGGAAATTCTTCTCTGCATTGACCCATCCTTCGTTATGAAAGAGCAGTGGCTGCAGCGAAGACCGGGGAGCAGCTGGGGGTTCAGTGCCTTGCTCAAGGACACTTCGGGCTGCAACTAATGAGGAGAGCGGGGATTGAACCTGCCACCTTGAGGTTACGGGACGACCACTCTCCCCACTGAGCTAAACCTCCCCCAATGTTCAAGATGTCTGTCAGGAGGTCGCCTCCTCTCCTGGTTCCTGTTGCTGGTGAAATGCATTCTGGGGGAGGACTGAGGAGTCAGGAGGAGGACTGAGGACTCAGGGGGAGGTCTGAGGAGTCAGGAGGAGGTCTGAGTAGTCAGGAGGTCTATACTTCATCTGATCTATAAATAGTACATTCCTCCTCACTGAAGTGTGTGTGTGTGTGTGTGTGTGTGTGTTATGATCCATGTTCTTCTACTCTTAACTTCATGAGTGTTAGATGATTCTCTTTCTTGTTTCTTCATCTTAAATGTTCTGGTAACGAAATGAAAAGAAATTCACCAACGACTCAGAAAGAGAGAGAGAGAGACATCTGGAGACAGAGCAGGTGTTCAGGTTGGCCTCTCCTCTCTCTCTCCTCTCCCTCCCCTCTCTCTACTCTCTCTCTCCTCTCCCTCTCCCCCCCTCCTCTCCTCTCCCCTCCCTCCTCTCTCCCCCCTCTCTCTCCCCTCTCTCCCTCTACCCTCTCTCTCTCTCCCCCTCTCTGCAGAGCTCTCCGTCAGGTGACGCGGTGTTCATCACTCGTTCTTCCTCCTCCCGGCTGCCGCAGCCCGGTACCCCCCCCCNGCTACTCTCATCCGGCTCGGGACATCCTCCGCTCCACGCAGATTACCGGGGATTCTGCCTCCCCGCTCGCGCGCTGATGTCCTTGAGCTCGGCCTGCACGGTGAGTCGGTGAGTCTGTGCGTGTTCGCGCGTGTGTCCGTGCGCGTGTCCGCGAGCTGTTATTCCCCGGGCGCCGCCGCGGTGGTGAAGACGCGGCTCTTAGCATGTAGCTCGGTGTTACTGGGCGCAGGCCGGACCCCCCGCCGGGAGCGCAGAGCGCGGGGGCGGCGTGGCCGAGCGCGTGCATGTGCTTGTGCAGGGCTAATGACATCCGTCCGTGCGTGTGCCCGCTGATGGAGGCGGCCGCTGTGTGCACCAGGCTACTGGGCACCACTCGGTTGTTCGTCTCGGGGACGCGCGTCACACCTGCGGCGCGGAGCCGCGGGGCCGTGCCGACCCGGTGCTGCGGCCCGCGGACCTTCACGCGCCGCCGGTCGGACGGGCCGGTAACCTTGCGCAGGGACGTCGGGAGGAATGTGGCGCACAACGCGCTCTCTCCTCTTGGGAGGCCGGCGGTGTAGTCTCTCCATCAGGACCTCCTCCTGTTGCCATGTATGAGAGGAGGAGGAGGAGGAGGAGGAGGAGGAGAGCGATGAAGGACGGCATGTCTGAAGGTGACCAGGAAAGGTCGTTTTGTGTGGGAAACTCAGTTCATAGTGCAAATACAACACGCACACACTGTCACACACACACTCACACACTGTCACACACACACACACACTGTCACACACACACACACTGTCACACACACATACTGTCAGGCACACACACTGCCACACACACATACTGTCACACACACACACTGTCACACACACATACTGTCAGGCACACACACTGCCACACACACATACTGTCACACACACACACTGTCACACACACATACTGTCAGGCACACACACTGCCACACACACATACTGTCACACACACACACTGCCACACACACGTACTGTCACACACACACTCACAGTCTCACTCACACCCTGCAGGCCTAGAACACGCCCCTGAGGACCTTCTCTCGTGGACCCGTCCTCAGTGTAGCAGCGTGTGTGTGTGTGTGTGTGTGTATGTGTGTATGTATGTATGTCTGTGTATCTGTGTATGTGTGTCTGTGTATGTGTGTGTGTAAGTGTGTATGTGTGTGTGTATGTGTGTGTGTCTCCTTCACATACCTCCAGAACCTTCAGGTCGTCCATGTTAAATGTTGCACATGTCACCAACATGAGATCCTCAGAACTTTAGAGACCACATGTGGTCTCTCATATGGTCTCTCTTGTGGTCTCTCTCTTGTGGTCTCTCTTGTAGTCTCTCTCATGTGGTCTCTCATGTGGTCTCTCATGTGGTCTCTCATGTGGTCTCTCTCATATAGTCTCTCTTGTAGTCTCTCTCATGTGGTCTCTCATGTGGTCTCTCATGTGGTCTCTCTCATATAGTCTCTCTTGTAGTCTCTCTCATGTGGTCTCTCTCATATGGTCTCTCTTGTAGTCTCTCTCATGTGGTCTCTCTCATATGGTCTCTCTTGTAGTCTCTCTTGTAGTCTCTCTCATGTGGTCTCTCATATGGTCTCTCTTGTGGTCTCTCATGTGGTCTCTCATGTGGTCTCTCATGTAGTCTCTCATGTGGTCTCTCATATGGTCTCTCTTGTGGTCTCTCTTGTGGTCTCTCATGTGGTCTCTCATGTGGTCTCTCTTGTGGTCTCTCTCATGTGGTCTCTCTCATGTGGTCTCTCTTGTAGTCTCTCTTGTGGTCTCTCTTGTGGTCTCTCTCATGTAGTCTCTCATGTGGTCTCTCTCACGTAGTCTCTCACGTGGTCTCTCTCATGTGGTCTCTCTTGTGGTCTCTCTCATGTGGTCTCTCTCATGTGGTCTCTCACGTGGTCTCTCATGTGGTCTCTCACGTGGTCTCTCATGTGGTCTCTCACGTGGTCTCTCACGTAGTCTCTCTTGTGGTCTCTCTCATGTGGTCTCTCATGTGGTCTCTCATGTGGTCTCTCTTGTAGTCTCTCTTGTAGTCTCTCTTGTGGTCTCTCATGTGGTCTCTCATGTGGTCTCTCATGTGGTCTCTCATGTGGTCTCTCTCATGTGGTCTCTCTTGTGGTCTCTCTTGTGGTCTCTCTTGTGGTCTCTCATGTGGTCTCTCTCATGTGGTCTCTCATGTGGTCTCTCTTGTGGTCTCTCATGAGGTCTCTCTCATGTGGTCTCTCATGTGGTCTCTCTTGTGGTCTCTCATGAGGTCTCTCTCATGTGGTCTCTCATGTGGTCTCTCTTGTGGTCTCTCATGTGGTCTCTCTCATGTGGTCTCTCTCATGTGGTCTCTCTTGTGGTCTCTCTCAGGTCCTGGTGGTGCAGAAGTAGATCCCTCTGAGCTGGATCCACTTCCTGTCTGCGGATCACCCGCCTTGCTCGCCCCTCTCTCTCCCGCCCGCAGCCATCTGTCCATGGGCCGGCCGTGACCCCGGAGGAAGGGGTCAAAGGTCAAAGGTCAGCAGAGAGGATCTGAAGCCACCCGGACCTCCGTGGAGGCCAAGACCGTGAGGAGCAAACCAACAAACAAACAAACAAACAAACCAACAAGCAAACAACAAACAAACAAACAAACCAACAAGCAAACCAACAAACAAACAAACCAACAAACCAACACACCAACAACAAGCAAACCAACAAACCAACATACCAACAAACAACAAACAAACCAACAAGCAAACCCACAAACCAACAAACCAACAAACAACAAGCAAACCAACAAACAAACCAACAAGCAAACCAACAAACCAACAAACCAACAAACAACAAACAAACCAACAAGCAAACCAACAAACCAACAAACCAACAAACAACAAACAAACCAACAAGCAAACCAACAAACCAACAAACCAACACACCAACAAACAACAAGCAAACCAACAAGCAAACCAACAAACCAACAACTCAACAAAGAAACAAACCAACAACAAACAAACCAGCGCAGCTGCGCCCAGTGACCTTCCTCTGCGTTGCTCGGGGATGTCTGAGTGAGTCGTCACAGTGACAACACACCTTGTTGACATGTCAACAACTGCCACCATGGGGGAAATGGCCAACAGCGCGGTGGAATTCTACCCCAAAGGGGCGCGCGGCGCGGCCGGAGGGGGCGGGGCCGCCGGAGACTTCGGGGTCACGGTGACGGAGCTGACGGAGCTGATGGAGCTCCGAGGGGCCGACGCCCTGGTGAAGATCCACCAGAGCTATGGAGACACTGAGGGGCTCTGCAGGAGACTCCAGTCCAGCACCACCGACGGTAAGCGGGGGGGGGGGGGGGGGTTAGACGCCCCACACCCCATCACCTCTGAGTCTAACCACGCCCCCCACACCCCATCACCTCTGAGTCTAACCACGCCCCCACACCCCTTTTTTGATCGGTAACATTGTGTCAGGGAACGAGAGATGACTCGTTATATTATATTGAGAGAGAGAGGGAGAGAGAGGGAGAGAGAGAGAGAGAGAGAGAGAGATGTGTTTTAGGTATTGTTTAAAAAAAAAGAAAAGTGGTGTAAACACCAGCCCCTCCTCCAACATAGAACAAACAATAGCTTTAAAACACCACTTCTGTTTAAAAGCATCCAGGTCTCCAATGTGTTTATAAAAGGAGAACTCCATCCAGAGTCTGGCCCTGACGTTACACACACTGCCCCGGCCTCCGCCCCCTCTCTGTTCTCCACCTGGGTCAATAGAGAGAGAGAGAGATGGAGAGAGAGAGAGAGATGGAGAGAGAGAGTGTGAAGGGGAAGCGTGCCGCATTGTCAGAGAAAAAAAGAGAGGAGGAGCTCCAAGAGAGGCTGTGGATGAGGAAGAGGCGGAAGAGGAGGATGATGGGCGAGGAATGGAGGGAGGGGCTAATGGAGGAGGTTCATTAGGCTGCTGAGCCTCGTCCTGCCTCTCGACCATGAGACAGACACACAACACACACAACACACACAACAGGCACAACACATAACACACGTTGTGAATTCAACTTTTAGGGATTTTTATTACAGAAATTAATTTGTTAATATCTTAGCCTTTCTTTTCCCCTCCATCCCTCTCCTGCACCTCCTCCTCCTCCCTCAGGCCTCAGTGGGGACCCGGCTGACCTGGAGCGTCGGTGCCAGACCTTCGGCCAGAACTTCATCCCCCCGAAGAAGCCCAAGAGCTTCGTGGAGCTGGTGTGGGAGGCGTTGCAGGACGTCACGCTCATCATCCTGGAGGTGGCGGCCATCATCTCCCTGGGCCTGTCCTTCTACCAGCCGCCTGGAGACGACAGCGAAGGTCAGGGGCGGTGTCACATGAGGCCACTGATGGAGGGTGGAGGGTGGAGGATGGTAGGGGCTGGACCAGGTGAACCTGGTTCAGGTCTAACTATCAGACCATCAAGAGGAAGGTCTTCAGTCTCCATGAGGGGGCGGAGTCTCCAGGACTGAAGGTGCAGCTGGTTCATCAAAGAGGAGGAGCTTGATACCTGAAGGCTCTGGATCCTCCTACTTTAGACTCTAGGAACCACAAGTAGCCCCGCCTCTAGTGAGGCAGCCCTCTAGTGGGGCGATACGGTACTACAAGCTCTCTAGTGGGACAATGTAGGTCAGGAGAAGGATTTAAAAAGTGATTATTGATGTTACAGGGAGCCAGTGCAGAGCAGCTAGTGCAGGAGTCATGTGATCTCTGTTCTTAGTTTAGTGAGAACACGAGCTGCAGCATTCTGGATCAACTGGAGGGACTTAAGAGACTTATAGAGCAGCCTGATCATAAGGAGTTGACCTAAGAGACTTATAGAGCAACCTGATCATAAGGAGTTGACCTAAGAGACTTATAGAGCAGCCTGATAAAAAGGAGTTGACCTAAGAGACGTATAGAGCAGCCTGATAATAAGGAGTTGACTATAGAGACTTATAGAGCAGCCTGATAATAAGGAGTTGACCTAAGAGACTTATAGAGCAGCCTGATCAAAAGGAGTTGACCTAAGAGACTTATAGAGCAGCATGATAATAAGGAGTTGACTTAAAGCGACACTATGTAACTTTTCCCCTGTAGCTCCCCCTTCAGGTATTTAACGTTTAATTCAGTGTTGAGAATATCTGGCTCTCGAGCCATATATGGCTCTTCCGGCTAGTGAGTTCACAGCTGATCTCCCTCGCCCGGTGTTCTCCACAGCAGCATGTCATTCTGTCTGTACTCGTCGCGTAGTGGAGCAAATTACATTACATTACATCACATTACATTACATTACATTACATTACATGTCATTTAGCAGACGCTTTTATCCAAAGCGACTTACAATAAGTGCATTTCAACCTAGAGTACAAACTAAGAACAACAAGAATACAGAAAGTAACATTTCTTCATCATAGTCAAACTACAAAAGTACCACAATAAGAGCCATTCAAGTGCTACTAAAGTGATAATCTGTGTTTTAATCCAGATATAGTCTAAAGGTGCGTTTCCAGTTTCCGGCGGAAGCTGTAGAGACTTCCTGCTGTCCTGATGTCAGTGGGGAGCTGGTTCCACCAATCAGGAGCCAGGACAGCAGACAGTCTGATGTAGTGATGAGATGGAGGTGACGGAGTCACAAGTCGGTTGGCTGTTGCCGAGCGGAGCGAACGTGCCGGGGTGTACGGTGTGACCACATCCAGGATGTAGACGGGGCCGATCCGTTCAGAGCACGGTACCAAGAACCAATGTTTTGAAGCGGATGCTGCTCCACCGGTAGCCATGAAGAGAGCGGAGGAGTGGAGTGGTGTGGGTGGAGGAGTGGAGTGGTGTGGGTGAATTTCGGGAGGCTGAAGACCAGTCGAGCTGCTGCATTCTGGATGAGCTGCAGAGGCCGGATGGCCTTAGCAGGTAGACCAGCCAGAAGAGAGTTGCAGTAGTCGAGGCGCAAAATGACCAGAACCTGGACCAGAGCCTGGACCAGAGCCTGGACCAGAACCTGCACCGCCTTCTGGGTCAGAAGAGGTCGTATTCTCCAGATGTTGTGCAGCATGTACCTACAGGAACGCGCTGTCGCAGCGATGTTGGCCGTCAGGGAGAGTTGACTGTCTAGCGTCACCCCGAGGCTCCTGGCAGTCAGGGTAGGGGCCAACACGGAGCTGTTGGAGGTGGTGGTCAGGTCGTGAGTGGGGGAACCTTTCCCTGATAGGAACAGTAGCTCGGTCTTGTCATGGTTGATCTTCAGGTGGTGAGCAGACATCCACTGAGAGATGTCGGTCAGACAGGCAGAGATTTGCGCCGCCACCTGTGTTTCAGACGGTGGGTACGAGAAGATCAGTTGGGTGTCATCGGCATGGCGACGGTAGGAGAAGCCATGCGAACGAATGACAGAGCCGAGAGAATTGGTGTACAGAGAGAAGAGGAGGGGACCCAGGACGGAGCCTTGAGGAACCCCACAGTGAGAGGAAGAGGAGGGGACCCAGGACGGAGCCTTGAGGAACCCCAGTAGTGAGAGGACAAGGATCAGATACAGATCCTCTCCAAGTTACCCGGTAAGTGCGGTCGGTGAGGTAGGAAGAGAAAAGAGCGAGTGCTGTGCCTGAGATCCCAGGTCCTGAAGAGAAGAGAGAAGGATCTGGTGGTTCACGGTGTCAAATGCGACAGAAAGGTCTAGAAGGATAAGGACAGAGGAGAGAGGCTGCTCTAGCAGAGTGAAGCTGCTCAGCAAGGAGGGCCGTCTCTGTTGAGTGGCCAGCCTTGAATCCAGACTGGTGGGGGTCAAGAAGGTTGTTGCTGTGGAGACAGGAGGACACTTGGTTAAAGATAGCTCGCTCCAGAGTTTTGGAGAGAAAGGGAAGAAGAGAGAGCGGTCTGTAGTGGCTGACTTCAGACGGGTGGAGGTGGTTTCTTCAGGAGAGGGTTGACTCTCCTCCTCCAGAGAGTTGGGGAAACAGCCAGTTGAGAGGGAGCTGTTAATAAGATGGTGAGAAAGGTCAGAAGGTCAGGAGCAACAGCCTGGACGATGTGAGACGGGACGGGTTCAAGGGTCAGCTGGTCGGTCGAGCAGAGGTCACCAAGCTAAGAACTTGACTGGGAGACAGGGGGGTAAACGAGGAAAGAGAGGGGGTGAAGGAGTTGGTGTAGGTGAAGTGATAGAGGATGGATTAGTAAAGGAGGAGCGTATGTCGTCCATCTTGTTTGTAAAGTAGTCGACAAAGTGGCAAAAGGGAGGAAGGAGGAGGGGGACTCGGGGGATCAAGGAGGTTGGAGAAGATAGAGAAGAGCTTTTTGGGGTTAGAGAAGGAAGACTGCATGTTGTCAGGTAGAAAGAGCTTCTGGCTGCAGAGATAGAGGAGAGAAGGAGGAGAGGAGAGCTTGATAGCAGAGCAGGTCTTCCACTTGATTCGATTTGCGCCATTTCCTCTCCGTCGCTCACAAGTTGGCTCAAGAGCACCGAGTCAGACGACCAGGGAGGAGAGGACTGGAGGACCGGTCGCGTCTTAAAAGGACAAAGAGAATCAAGAGATGAAGACAGGGACGAGAGGAGAGTGTCTGCAGCAGAGTTAGGCTGTATGAGGGAGAAGGAGTCAGAGGAGGGGAGAGAGGATAGGACAGAGGAGGCCAGAGAGGAGGACAGAGGAGGCCAGAGAGGAGGACAGAGGAGGCCAGAGAGGAGGACAGAGGAGGCCAGAGAGGAGGACAGAGGAGGCCAGAGAGGAGGACAGAGGGTGCGAATGTTGCGGCGTACAGGTACAGAGTCTGTGGATACGGGTGGGTTGTCAGTACCAGAGAGTGAGAGAGAGTAAGAGATGAAGTAGTGGTCAGAGACATGCAGAGGAGTTACAGTGAGGTCAGAGGTAGAGCAGTCTCTAGTGAAAATGTAATCAAGGTGGTTGCCAGCTTTGTGAGTAGGAGGGGAGGGGCTGAGTGAGAGGTTAAAGGAGGACAGTAAGAGTAAGAGATCACATGACTTCTCAGTCTGGATGTTCAAGTCACCAGAAGGATGAGCGAGGGGCCGTCCTCCGGGAAGTTGGACAGGAGGACGTCCAGCTCCTCCAAGAAGTCACCCAAAGAACCGGAATAAAAAGTCACCTGTAAGCGTGACTTTTTATTCTGGCACTATATGACGTTGGGTAATCACTGCCAGAAAGCAAGTTGAAGTACTTCCTGTTCCCCAACCGGAGGCACCGGGCCGGTCCCAACATCTTACATTCAGCAGTTTTCTGGCCACAGACCCCCGATGGCAGTGGAGGAGGCGCAAATCGCCTTATTAAAAGTAATTGTAGCGGCACCATTTTTTCAAGCTGTTATTTTAAGGTGGAAAAGTTACATAGTGGGGCTTTAAGAGACTTATAGAGCAGCCTGATAATAAGGAGTTGCAGTAATCCAGAAGTAACAAACACGTGAACCAGTTTTTCTGCATCTTTTTGAGACAAGATTATGTTTAAATGTTAGTTGATGAATCAAAGCCGTCCTGGAGATGTTCTTCATGTGGACTTAAAGGCCAGGTCCTGATCCAGGAGAACAGAGGTCCTCTACAGGGTGTTGGTGCCAGGGCGATGTGCTCTACATAAACCACTCCACCAGATCTTTGATCACTTCAGTTTGTCAGTTTCACTTCAAGAAGTTTCAGCTCCTCATGTTTTATGTCTTGAAGACATCTTGAAGTCCAGAGAGCTGGTTGGTCCAGTACAGAGATGAGTCCTCTATCAAGACGAAGGTCTAACAAGACCAGTACAGAGAGGAGTCCTCTATCAAGACAAAGGTCTAACAAGACCAGTACAGAGAGGAGTCCTCTATCAGCACTAAGGTCTAACAAGACCAGTACAGAGAGGAGTCCTCTATCAGCACTAAGGTCTAACAAGACCAGTACAGAGAGGAGTCCTCTATCAAGACAAAGGTCTAACAAGACCAGTACAGAGAGGAGTCCTCTATCAGCACTAAGGTCTAACAAGACCAGTACAGAGAGGAGTCCTCTATCAGCACTAAGGTCTAACAAGACCAGTACAGAGAGGAGTCCTCTATCAAGACAAAGGTCTAACAAGACCAGTACAGAGAGGAGTCCTCTATCAAGACAAAGGTCTAACAAGACCAGTACAGAGAGGAGTCCTCTATCAGGACTAAGGTCTACCAAGACCAGTACAGAGAGGAGTCCTCTATCAGGACTAAGGTCTAACTAGACCAGTACAGAGAGGAGTCCTCTATCAGGACTAAGGTCTAACAAGACCAGTACAGAGAGGAGTCCTCTATCAGCACTAAGGTCTTCCTAGGACTCTGGGCTCAGAGGCTCTGGTACCATCAGATATCATCACAAGCCGCCTCCCTCCTCTCAGCCTGTGGAGATCTGTCGGGGTCGGCGGAGGACGAAGGCGAGGGCGACACCGGCTGGATCGAAGGCGCCGCCATTTTGCTGTCCGTGGTGTGCGTGGTCCTGGTGACGGCGTTTAACGACTGGTCCAAGGAGAAGCAGTTCCGGGGCCTTCAGAACCGGATCGAACAGGAGCAGAAGTTCTCTGTGGTGCGTAAAGGGAACGTGATCCAGATCCCCGTGGCGGACATGGTGGTGGGGGACATGGCGCAGGTCAAATACGGTAAAGACACCCCGCTACACATGTTGTGATTAATCCTTTACTGTGCCCAGCACCTTTGATCCAAGGAAAGACCACATGGAGCCACAAGAAGCTGATATTAAATGTGAGACCTCTCCTTGGGCCACGTGGCCTCATGTAGGACTCAGTTATGACCCGGCTCTGGTCCACACCTCATGTGGCCGTATGTACAGATCCAGTTTTTGGTGTTTGTAATGTTTCCTCTCTGAACTCATCATGATGGACCACATGGAGCAGGTGTCAGAGGGCGCTGGTCCTTCATGTGAAAGCTGCTTCCTTATATTACCAACACACTTATCATAAAGGACATGAACTGCAAGGGAATTGAACCCTCACCTGCCGGCCTGTGTTCAGGGGACCTGCTGCCGGCCGACGGGATCCTGGTCCAATGCAACGACCTGAAGATAGACGAGAGCTCTCTGACGGGAGAGTCTGACCACGTGGGCAAGTCGGTGGATAAGGACCCCATGCTGCTCTCAGGTTTGTGTTACCAGTTTGGATTTTATGGTGGACAAAATAACTGAAACACTTTGTGTACCTGTGTATCTCTGGGCTGTGGTTCTGTCATGGGCTTGTTGTGGTAGCCCATCTGTGCGGAGCTCAAGGACACGTAAATCCACTAATCCACCAACCGTGGGAGCAATATGATAATGCATTGGTTCATTGGTACACCAACGCTTTGATGGAAGGTCAAAGGTCACTAAAGGTTCAGTGTAGCGGTTGCTGGTGGTTGTCCAACATGTCCAAGCTATTTGAATAAAGACAAGAAGTCTCACCTGGTGTGGGGGTTGGTTCTCTTGAAGCTCCTCTCCAGATGCTGAGCAGCAGAAGCTTTCAGAGCTTACGGTTCCTTCTCAGGAGAAAAGGAGCAGAAGACGGAGCGTTACCCTTCACGTAGCAGGGGCCTCAACATTCAGCATGGAACCAGGTGGTCATATGTCTGTGTCCTCTCCAGTCAGGTTTACAACTGAACCTTGTGTGTAGCTGAGGTCTGTCCAATGAGAAACCAACCACTAAGGAAAACCCCGAGTCAGCATCTCTGGTTTCACGTTCCATTCATACAGATACAGCTCCAGAACTTTAGGCAGCGTTGTTTGGCGGCCGATGAACTCAATCGCACAACGAGACGAGCGTGGACACATTGCTGACTGCGTGGCCCGCCTCCAGAGGGGGAGGAGCCCCACCGGCCACGTTCCACCGGGACTACACCCGAGAAAGAACCCTGCTAGAAATGTGCCGGAACTCAAGTGGTCGTTTCATATCTGTGGGTCACTGATGTGTTCGTGGAATGTAACCGGTACTCTATTTGGACCTGTCAGGTACCCATGTGATGGAGGGCTCGGGCCGGATGCTGGTGACGGCTGTCGGTGTCAACTCGCAGACGGGCATCATCTTCACCCTCCTGGGAGCCGGAGAAATAGAGGAAGAAGCCAAGGAGAAGAAAGGTTTGTGAGAGAGCAGCCAGTAGAGGCTCCGAGCTGCAGTGAGCGATGTGTGGAGCGCTCCAGAGCTGCTGCTCGCAGCCACAGACTCAAGGTCAGAACCACAAGCGGCCCGGATCTTCAAGTCCGGAATCCAGGAGAGGAAGTCAACCCGTGCTTCCCCAGGAGAGAAGTCTTTCTTTGTACTGGATGATTACTGAATGGCCACCAGGCCCAGGAGGCCCAGGAGGCCCAGGAGGCCCAGGGGGCCCAGGGGGCCCAGGGGGCCCAGGAGGCCCTGGAGGCCCTGGAGGCCCTGGAGGCCCTGGAGGCCCAGAACCTCGGTTTGAAGCAATATCTCTTGTTGCCAATTCAATTAAACAAATACAAAGAGATTCATAACGACCACAACCAGATGCAGACCAAATGCAGGACCCTGGAGGCCTAAAGAGACTCTGACCACGAGAACCCCCACAGGAACGAGGCCTTCAGTAAGAGGCTCCGCCCCCCCAGCCTCACGGCCTGAAGGCCTACAGAGCTCCAACAGGAGGCCCACCGCCTCAGACCTCAGGCGCTCTGCTGGGCCATCTTCCTCTCTTCCTCTTCTTCACCCCTCCCCTTAATCAGAGAGAGGCAGCAAGTTGAATCTAGACGAGGAGGTGCCAGGAGGTGCTCCTTCAGTACATCCTTCATTTCGACTGGTGACACAACCAGTTGGTGCTCTTCCTCAGGCCGCGTGGCTGTGGCCGCGCTAAGGCCGGTGCCATGGCACCCCTCACACCATGGCGCCCCTCACACCATGGCACCCCTCACACCATGGCGGCCCCTCACACAGGGCCCCATGGCGGCCTGATGGCGGCCTGATGGCGGCCCCGCGTGAGGGGCCGTGTCTCCAGCGGTGGACGGTCACATGTCAACACTCTGTCTGTCCCTCAGGAAAACAACCCGATGGAGCGGCGGAGAACAGCCAGAACAAAGGTAAAGCTCCGCCTGTGGGAGGAGCTCCGACTGTGGGAGGAGCTCCGCCTGTAGACAGCTGCTGAACACAGCCTCTTTTTGGTGTTTCAGCCAAGAAGCAGGACGGGGGTGTTGCCATGGAGATGCAACCCCTGAAAAGTGCAGAAGGCGGGGAGGTAGAGGAGCGAGAGAAGAAGAAGACCAGCGTCCCAAAGAAGGAGAAGAGTGTGCTGCAGGGCAAGCTCACCAAGCTCGCCGTCCAGATCGGCAAAGCAGGTAAAGACCCGGCCGCGCCATGCCGCTGCCTCATGTCCAAGTGTCCTTGAGCAAGGCGCCCCGGTCAGGACGTCCCCCAGGAGAAGAGTTGACCCCAGGGTCAGTCAGTGGTTGTAGGAGCTGCAGCGCATAGAGGACACACAAAGCTCTTCATCAGCGGCTCTTCATCAGCGGCTCTTCATCAGCGGCTCTTCATCAGCGGCCCTCCGTCTCTCTTCGTGCAGCGGGGTTCCCGCCACCAGTTAGTCGCGTGTTAAATAACTTGCCAGCCCGTGTCTGAGGAACACGAGGTGTGAAGAGGAGCGTTGGTGTTCTCGTGTTTAAGCTAACGGTCGGTGTTCTCGTGTTTAAGCTAACGGTGGCGTGTTCTCGTGTTTAAGCTAACGGTCGGTGTTCTCGTGTTTAAGCTAACGGTCGGTGTTCTCGGTGTTTAAGCTAACGGTGGCGTGTTCCCGTGTTTAAGCTAACGGTCGGTGTTCTCGTGTTTAAGCTAACGGTCGTTGTTCTCGCGTTTAAGCTAACGGTGGCGTGTTCTCGTGTTTAAGCTAATGGTCGGTGTTCTCGGTGTTTAAGCTAACGGTGGCGTGTCTTCCTCAGGGCTGGTGATGTCGGCCATCACTGTCATCATCCTGGTGCTCTTCTTCTGCGTCAACACGTTTGTCGTTGAAGGTGTGTATACAGCGGTCCCCTCCCAGAATGCACCTCTTTCATGTGCTCGTGTGGCGGTGTGCGTGACCTCTCTCTCCCGCAGGTCACTCGTGGCTGGCCGAGTGCACGCCGGTCTACGTCCAGTACTTCGTCAAGTTCTTCATCATCGGCGTCACCGTGCTGGTGGTGGCCGTCCCCGAGGGGCTCCCGCTGGCCGTCACCATCTCGCTGGCCTACTCCGTCAAGGTATCCCACAATGCACCTCACCCTACAGCTCAGAGACATGGGGTCAGCATGGGGTCAAGATGGGGTCAACATGGGGTCAACATGAGGTCAACACAGGGTCAACATGGGGTCAACACAGGGTCAACATGGGGTCAACATGAGGTCAACATGGGGTCAACATGAGGTCAATATGGGGTCAACATGAGGTCAACATGAGGTCAACATGAGGTCAACATGAGGTCAGTGGATGTGGTGAAGGTGGGATTGAACCCTGTGTGGGCAGCGCTTCTATCTGGTGGGACCGTGGGAGTAGAACCGGCAACCAGTCAGAGCGCAGCTCGCTGCAGCAGGTCCTTCACACCACCAGGTTACACATGATGAAGATGTTGAACACTTTACCTTCCTCTCTCCTGTTGCCCCTGAATGCATCGTTCTTCACCTCCATCCCACCCTCTCTCTCATCCCTCTCTCATGTGTAGAAAATGATGAAGGACAACAACCTGGTGCGCCACCTGGACGCGTGTGAGACGATGGGCAACGCCACGGCCATCTGCTCGGACAAGACGGGCACACTGACCACCAACCGCATGACGGTGGTGCAGACGCACATAGGTACCCCGCCTCATGACCCCGCCTCATGACCCCGCCTCATGACCTCACCTCATGACCCCACCTCATGACCTCACCTCATGACCTCACCTCATGACCCCGCCTCATGACCCCACCTCATGACCTCACCTCATGACCCCACCTCATGACCTCACCTCATGACCTCACCTCATGACCCCGCCTCATGACCCCACCTCATGACCTCACCTCATGACCCCGCCTCATGACCCCACCTCATGACCTCACCTCATGACCCCGCCTCATGACCCCACCTCATGACCTCACCTCATGACCCCGCCTCATGACCCCACCTCATGACCTCACCTCATGACCCCACCTTATGACCTCACCTCATGACCTCACCTCATGACCCCGCCTCATGACCCCACCTCATGACCTCACCTCATGACCCCGCCTCATGACCCCACCTCATGACCTCACCTCATGACCCCGCCTCATGACCCCACCTCATGACCTCACCTCATGACCCCACCTTATGACCTCACCTCATGACCCCACCTTATGACCCCGCCTCATGACCTCACCTCATGACCCCGCCTCATGACCCCGCCTCATGACCCCACCGCATGGACATGACCACGCCTCATGACCCCGCCTCATGACCCCGCCTCATGACCCCGCCTCATGACCCCTCCTCATGATCTCACCTCATGACCCCACCCGCATGTGAGGCTATGTTGATATAGCATGAGGCTCGTGGCGCTCAGGACCCTCGGCGCTCACTGAGCCTCTTGACTGGTCCTAGAGGAGGTGAACTGAAGGTTGTTGCTCCTCCAGGTGACGTGCACCACCGCGTGGTCCCGGAGCCCGGACAGGTCCCCCCCAGAACCCTGGACCTGCTGGTCCACGCCATCGCCATCAACAGCGCCTACACCTCCAAGATCCTAGTGAGTCCTCCACCCTCCTGGCTCTGTCTTCAGGAGTCCTTTTCTAAATGTCCTCCTCTCCTCCTCCTCCTCTCCTCCTCCTGCTCCTCCCAGCCCCCTGACGTAGAAGGAGGTCTGGCTAAGCAGGTGGGCAATAAGACTGAATGTGGCCTCCTGGGCTTCGTGTTGGACCTGCAGCAGGACTACAGCCGGGTCCGGGACCAGGTCCCCGAGGAGAGACTGTACAAGGTAGGGACCCCGCTCCTCCTCCTCCTCCTCCTCCTCTTCCTCCTCCTCCTCCTCCCCTCTTCCCGCTCCTCCTCCTCCTCCTCCTCCTCCTCCTCCTCCACCTCCAAGCTCCTCCTCCTCCTCCTCCCCTCCCCTCCTCCTCCTCCCCTCTTCCCGCTCCTCCTCCTCCTCCTTCTCCCCTCTTCCCGCTCCTCCTCCTCCTCCTCCTCCTCCTCCTCCTCCTCCACCTCCTCCATCTTACAGTCACATAGATTGATATTTGATACACACCCTGCAGACATGTGATGAATAACCCTAACACAACGGGAGAATCATACGCGACATGTTTTATGTTCTATATTATGTGAACACCTCTATATTATTATGACATAAGACGGAGGCTTTATTTATTTATGTATGTATTTATGTATTTATTCATTCAATTAGTTATTTATTCATCCATTCATTTATTTATGGATTTATTTATTCATTCATCCATTTATTTATTTATTTATTTACTCATTTATGTACTCATTTATTTATTCATTCATTTTATTTATTCATTTATTTATTCATTTATGTACTCATTTATTTAGTTATTCATTCATTTATTTATTCATTCATTTATTCATTTGTTTATTTACTCATTTATTTATTCATTCATTTATGTACTCATGTATTTATTCATTCATTTATTTACTCATTTATTTATTTGTGTTTTTGGTTTTCTTCATTTGTTGATTTGTTGACGAAGTTCTGTTCGTTCACATGTTTGAACTCAAATAAAGGTTTTCTAAAATCTAAATATCCCCCCAGGTGTATACCTTTAACTCGGAGCGTAAGTCCATGAGTACGGTGATCCAGCTTCCTGACGGTTCCTTCCGGCTCTACAGCAAAGGAGCGTCTGAGATCCTGCTGAAGAAGTAGGAGCCGCGAGGTCACATGACACGCCATGGGTCAAAGGTTGGACTAGGAGACCCAAGGTGTGACATGTCTCCTGTCCTCCATCTGTCTCCAGGTGTTCGTTCATCCTTGATGCCAAAGGAGAAGCTCGCAGCTTTCGCCCACGAGACAGAGATGAGATGATCAAACAGGTGAGCCTTAGTCAGAGGTCAAAGGTCAAACAGCTGAGCCTCAGTCAGAGCTCAAACAGGTTAGCCTCAGTCAGAGGTCAAAGGTCAAACAGCTGAGCCTCAGTCAGAGCTCAAACAGGTGAGCCTCAGTCAGAGGTCAAAGGTCAAACAGCTGAGCCTCAGTCAGAGGTCAAACAGCTGAGCCTCAGTCAGAGGTCAAAGGTCAAACAGGTGACCCTCAGTCAGAGGGCAAAGGTCAAACAGGTGAGCCTCAGTCAAAGGTCAAACAGGTGAGCCTCAGTCAGAGGTCAAAGGTCAAACAGCTGAGCCTCAGTCAGAGGTCAAACAGCTGAGCCTCAGTCAGAGGTCAAAGGTCAAACAGGTGACCCTCAGTCAGAGGGCAAAGGTCAAACAGGTGAGCCTCAGTCAAAGGTCAAACAGGTGAGCCTCAGTCAGAGGTCAAAGGTCAAACAGCTGAGCCTCAGTCAGAGGTCAAAGGTCAAACAGGTGAATGTCTCTCTTAACTCTCAGGTGATTGAGCCCATGGCCTGTGAGGGCCTGAGGACCATCTGCATTGCGTACCGCGACCTGCCGTCGACCCCGGAGCCGGACTGGGAGAGCGAGGCCCAGATCCTGAGCCAGCTCACCTGCCTGTCGGTGGTGGGCATCGAGGACCCGGTCCGGCCTGAGGTGGGTCCACCTGGCGCGCTGCGCTCGCCCAAAGGGACCAAAGGGGACCAAAAGGGACCAAATGGGACCAAAAGGGACCAAAGGGAACCAAATAGGGCCCAAAGGGACCAAAGGGACCAAAAGGGACCAAAGGAGACCAAAGGGACCAAAAGGGACCAGATGGGACCAAAGGGGACCAAAGGGAACCAAATAGGCCCCAAAGGGACCAAAGGGACCAAAAGGGACCAAATGGGACCAAAGGGAACCAAATAGGACCAAAGGGACCCAAAGGGACCAAAGGGCCCAAAGGGACCAAAGGGACCAAATGGGACCAAAGGGACCCAAAGGGACCAAAGGGAACCAAATAGGTCCAAAAGAGACCAAAGGGAACCAAATAGGCCCCAAAGGGACCAAAGGGACCAAAAGGGACCAAATGGGACCAAAGGGAACCAAATAGGACCAAAGGGACCCAAAGGGACCAAAGGGCCCAAAGGGGACCAAAAGGGACCAAGGGGACCAAAAGCGCCCGAAAGGGCCCCCGAGGAACTGGAGACCCGTCTCTGAGCTTGTGGTTTCCTCCCAGGTGCCGGACGCCATCCTGAAGTGTCAGCGCGCCGGCATCACGGTGAGGATGGTGACCGGAGACAACATCAACACCGCCAGGGCCATCGCGGCTAAATGTGGCATCCTCCAGCCCGGAGACGACTTCCTTTGCCTGGAGGGGAAAGAATTCAACCGGCGAATAAGGAACGAGAAAGGAGAGGTGGGCGGGGCCTCAGTGGCTTAGTGCAGCGGGACCTGTCCTCCATGTCCTGAGGGCTAGGTCGGGGTTCTCATGGGTCAGGGTTCTCCTGGGTCAGGGTTCTCCTGGGTCAGGGTTCTCCTGGGTCGGGGTTCTCCTGGGTCGGGGTTCTCCTGTTGCAGAGAACACCAATGAAGCCGTCATGAGTCGTGAGTTGTGTCTGATGGTTTGTGTCTGACAGATCGAACAAGAACGGATCGACAAGATCTGGCCCAAACTTCGTGTGTTGGCTCGATCCTCCCCCACGGACAAGTACACCCTGGTGAAAGGTGACACACACACACTTATACACACACACACACACACACACAATCACACACACACACTCATTCACTCACTCACTCACTCACTCACCTTCTCTTGTGTCCAGGCATCATCGACAGCACCGCCCTGGAAGTGAGACAGGTCGTCGCGGTAACAGGAGATGGAACCAATGACGGACCAGCTCTGAAGAAGGCTGATGTGGGCTTCGCCATGGTAACAGGATACATCCTCAGCTTCTGTAGGGTACCGATCACATGGAAGCACATGACCCACCGTGTGATCACATGACCCACCGTGTGATCACATGACCCACCGTGTGATCACATGACTCACTGTGTGATCACATGACCCACCGTGTGATCACATGACCCACTGTGTGATCACATGACCCACCGTGTGATCACATGACCTGTGTGATCACACATCACTCGTTTCAGGGCATAGCGGGAACCGACGTGGCTAAAGAAGCGTCGGACATCATCCTGACCGACGATAACTTTAGCAGCATCGTGAAGGCGGTGATGTGGGGGCGCAACGTCTACGACAGCATCTCCAAGTTCCTCCAGTTCCAGCTCACGGTGAACGTGGTGGCCGTCATCGTGGCCTTCAGCGGCGCCTGCATCACTCAGGTAGACGCCAGGCCACGCCTCCGTCGCTTCACTGCAGGTCACATGGCGCTGAGACCACGTGACCTGCAGGTGATGCTTTATACACCCTGACGTAGACATGGCTGTCTTGTGAGAGGAGCCCCTCCCCTCTGAAGTAGCCCCTCCTCCCTGAAGTAGCCCCTTCACTCTGAAGTAGCCCCTCCCCCCTGAAGTAGCCCCTCCCCTCTGAAGTAGCCCCTCCCCCCTGAAGTAGCCCCTCCCCTCTGAAGTAGCCCCTCCCCTCTGAAGTAGCCCCTCCCCCCTGAAGTAGCCCCTCCACTCTGAAGTAGCCCCTCCCTGAAGTAGCCCCTCCCTCTGAAGTAGCCCTCCCCTGAAGTAGCCCCTTCACTCTGAAGTAGCCCCTCCCCCCTGAAGTAGCCCCTCCACTCTGAAGTAGCCCCTCCCCTCTGAAGTAGCCCCTCCCCCCTGAAGTAGCCCCTCCCCCCTGAAGTAGTCCTTACTCACTGGTAGACCATGCCACTGATGATGCAACACTCTGATGATGCAACACACTGATGATACAACACATCCCCTGCCTGCATCTCCTGTGCAGCATCAGACCGCTAGCTTACATGTTCTTATGAATAAAGATGAATTATTAGCGCCGCGGAGCGTGTCGGGGAGAAATTCTCACAAGAACTCAGATAAATGCCCCGTCGGATATTAAAACACATTAGTGGGTTCTTGATGACAGAGAGACTAACTTTTATTCTTAAATACTGATGAATGAAAAAAAGTGTCTCCAGCAAAAAGGTCACTTTTCTCATCCAGGGCAAAAGGGGCGGAGCTTGAGCACCACTAGGGCTCTACCAGTGCACGTGCCTGAGTGCACACATGGCCCCCGTTTGAATGTACTATTCTATTTATAGGGTCTACAGCACTGGGTCTGGGATGGGGTCTGGTGGGGTCTGGTGGGGTCTGATGGGGTCTGGGATGGGGTTTGGTGGGGTCTGGTGGGGTCTGGGATGGGGTCTGGGATGGGGTCTGATGGGGTTTGGTGGGCTCTGGTGGGGTCTGGTGGGGTCTGGGATGGGGTCTGGTGGGGTCTGGTGGGGTCTGGTGGGGTCTGGGATGGGAACTCTGGTGACCCCTCTGTGCTCGACCGTCTTTCTGCAGGACTCTCCTCTGAAGGCTGTGCAGATGCTGTGGGTGAATCTCATCATGGACACCTTTGCTTCTCTGGCCCTGGCCACCGAGCCCCCCACGGAGGACCTGTTGCTACGGAAACCCTACGGGCGAAACAACCCGCTCATCTCCCTGACGATGATGAAGAACATCCTGGGCCATGGCGTGTACCAGCTGATTATCATCTTCACCCTCTTGTTCATAGGTAAGCACCCTCCCATTGAGCCTGAAGGGGGCCCTGAACCAAAGAGAGATCCACAAGGTGCTCTGGTGGATACCGCCTCTTGGCCTTGTGGTCTCTTGGTCTATTGGTCTCTTGGTCTATTGGTCTTGTGGTCTATTGGTCTCTTGGTCTCTTGGTCTCTTGGTCTATTGGTCTCTTGGTCTATTGGTCTTGTGGTCTCTTGGTCTCTTGGTCTCTTGGTCTATTGGTCTTGTGGTTTATTGGTCTCTTGGTCTCTTGGTCTCTTGGTCTCTTGGTCTATTGGTCTTGTGGTCTCTTGGTCTATTGGTCTTGTGGTTTATTGGTCTATTGGTCTATTGGTCTCATGGCCTTGTGGTCTCTTGGCCTTTTGGTCTCTTGGTCTATTGGTCTTGTGGTCTCTTGGTCTATTGGTCTTGTGGTCTATTGGTCTATTGGTGTCATAATCTTGTGGTCTTGTGTTATATTCAGGGGTGCACATAACTGGTACGCAGGTACGCATGCGCAAAAATAATCCACAATGCGTACTGCCACATGTTCCTCCTGCGTACCTGAGCGTCTGATGATCGTCTCTCCAGCAGCACGTCATTAAGACATGTCATTAACACGTGTCTTAAGGACATGTCATTACAACATGTCATTAACACGTGTCTTAGGAACATGTCATTAACACGTGTCTTAAGGACATGTCATTACAACATGTCATTAACACGTGTCTTAAGAACATGTCATTAACACGTGTCTTAAGGACATGTCATTACAACATGTCATTAACACGTGTCTTAAGAACATGTCATTAACACGTGTCTTAAGGACATGTCATTACAACATGTCATTAACACGTGTCTTAAGAACATGTCATTAACACGTGTCTTAAGGACATGTCATTACAACATGTCCTCAAGACACGTCATTAAGACACGTCATTGACACGTGTCTTAAGGACGTGTCTTAAGGACATGTCATTACAACATGTCCTTAAGACACGTCATTAACACGTGTCAATGACGTGTCTTAAGGACACGTCATTGACACGTGTCTTATGGACATGTCTTAATGACGTGTCCTTAAGACACGTCATTGACACGTGTCTTATGGACATGTCTTAATGACGTGTCCTTAAGACACGTCATTGACACGTGTCTTATGGACATGTCTTAATGACGTGTCCTTAAGACACGTCATTGACACGTGTCTTATGGACATGTCTTAATGAAGTGTCCTTAAGACACGTCATTAACACGTGTCTTAATGACGTGTCTTCAACATGTCATTAAGACATGTCCTTCTGTCTCTACGTGTTGCGTGAACACGTCTCGCACCGTGGAGCTCAGCGTGTGCGCGCACATTGGGACCAAAAAAGTCACTTGCACACTCTCTGGTGGTCTGGTGGTCTGGGGGTCTCTTGGTCTGGGGGTCTCTTGGTCTGGGGGTCTGGTGGTCTCGGGGTCTCTTGGTCTAGTGGTCTGGTGGTCTGGGGGTCTGATCCCTGTCCTCCCCCAGGCGAGCGAATCTTCAACATCGACTGCGGCCGCCACGCCCCGCTGCACGCTCCGCCCTCGGAGCACTACACCATCATCTTCAACACCTTCGTGCTCATGCAGCTGTTCAACGAGATCAACGCGCGCAAGATCCACGGCGAGCGCAACGTGTTCCAGGGCGTGTTCTCCAACCCCATCTTTTGCAGCATCGTGCTGGGGACCTTCGCCGTGCAGGTACGAGGCCCCCCCGCCGGGCCCTTGAGTTGTTAGTCATGGGGCAGCGTCTTATTAAACTATATTTTAAACTATTATTAAATCTTGCCGTGGCACGTAATATGTTGACCTCTACAATGACCTCTCCAGTGACCTCTCTGTGACCTCCCCAGTGACCTCTCCGTGACCCCTCCAGTGACCTCTCTCCATGACCCCTCCAGTGACCCCTCCAGTGACCTCCTCAGTGACCCTCCATGACCTCTCCGTGACCCCTCCAGTGACCTCTCTCCATGACCCCTCCAGTGACCCCTCCAGTGACCTCCTCAGTGACCCTCCATGACCTCTCCGTGACCCCTCCAGTGACCTCTCCGTGACCTCCCCAGTGACCTCTCCGTGACCCCTCCAGTGACCTCTCCGTGACCTCTCCGTGACCCCTCCAGTGACCTCTCCGTGACCTCTCCGTGACCTCCCCAGTGACCTCTCCGTGACCTCTCTGTGACCTCTCCGGGACCTCTCCGTGACCTCTCCGTGACCTCTCCGTGACCCCTCCAGTGACCTCCCCAGTGACTCTCCGTGACCTCTCCGTGACCCCTCCAGTGACCTCTCCATGACCTCCCCAGTGACCTCTCCGTGATCCCTCCAGTGTACTCTCCGTGACCTCCCCAGTGACCTCTCCATGACCTCGCTGTGACCTCTCCGGGACCTCTCTGTGACCTCCCAAGTGACCTCTCCGGGACCTCTCCGTGACCTCTCCGTGACCTCCCAAGTGACCTCTCCGTGACCTCTCTGTGACCCCTCCAGTGACCTCTCCGTGACCTCCCCAGTGACCTCTCCGTGACCCCTCCAGTGACCTCTCCGTGACCTCGCTGTGACCTCTCCGTGACCCCTGTGTTTCTGCCTCAGATCGTGATCGTGCAGTGGGGGGGGACGCCGTTCAGCTGCGCCCCCCTCAACCTGGAGCAGTGGCTGTGGTGTCTGTTCGTGGGCGTCGGCGAGCTGCTCTGGGGACAGGTGAGCCGCTGTACACCAGCTGAGCCTCACCACCAGGGGGGGCTGCTCCGGGGAACCGACCAATGACCGGCCAGGTACCTGGTCCTCAGAGCTCCTCCAGGAGGGTGTGTAGTCTGTGAGTCCAGCGTCCTGTGGACGTCACCATAGAGGTCTCTTAGGGCTCAGGGGTCTTTTAGGGCTCAGGGGTCTCTCTTAGGGGTTAGGGGTCTCTTAGGGCTCAGGGGTCTCTCTTAGGGGTTAGGGGTCTCTTAGGGCTCAGGGGTCTCTCTTAGGGGTTAGGGGTCTCTTAGGGCTCAGGGGTCTCTCTTAGGGGTTAGGGGTCTCTTAGGGCTATGGGGTCTCTCTTAGGGGTCAGGGGTCTCCTAGGGTTCTCTTGGGGTCAGGGGTCTCTTAGGGTCAGGGGTCTCCTAGGGGTCTCTTGGGGGTCTCTTGGGGTCAGGGTCTCTTAGGGCTCAGGGGTCTCTCTTAGGGGTCAGGGGTCTCCTAGGGGTCTCTTGGGGGTCAGGGGTCTCTTAGGGGTCTCCTAGGGGTCTCTTGGGGGTCTCTTGGGGGTCAGGGGTCTCTTAGGGGTCAGGGGTCTCCTAGGGGTCTTTTGGGGGTCTCTTGGGGGTCAGGGGTCTCTTAGGCTCAGGGTCTCTCTTAGGGGTCAGGGGTCTCCTAGGGTCTCTTGGGGGTCAGGGGTCTCTTAGGGGTCAGGGGTCTCCTAGGGGTCTCTTGGGGGTCTCTTGGGGGTCAGGGGTCTCTTAGGGGTCAGGGGTCTCCTAGGGTTCTCTTGGGGGTCAGGGGTCTCTTAGGGGTCAGGGGTCTCCTAGGGGTCTCTTGGGGGTCTCTTGGGGGTCAGGGGTCTCTTAGGGCTCAGGGGTCTCTCTTAGGGGTCAGGGGTCTCCTAGGGGTCTCTTGGGGGTCAGGGGTCTCTTAGGGGTCAGGGGTCTCCTAGGGGTCTCTTGGGGGTCTCTTGGGGCTCAGGGGTCTCTTAGGGCTCAGGGGTCTCTTAGGGCTCAGGGGTCTCTTAGGGCTCAGGGGTCTCTCTTAGGGGTTAGGGTTCTCTTAGGGCTCAGGGGTCTCCTAGGGGTCTCCTAGGGGTCTCTTGGGGGTCAGGCTGAGCAGGGCCCTGGGGTGTCTCCATGTTGCTGTCTCTGGCGCCGTGCCAGCGTCCTCTGGTCCAATCACAGCGCCCGGCGTTGCAGGTGATCTCCACGGTGCCCACCGAGCGGCTGCCATGCCTGAAGGAGGCGGGGCTGGGCCTGGAGCCGGGGGAGGACGAGGGGGAGGACATGGCCGAGGACGAGGACGAGATCGACTGTGCCGAGAGGGAGCTGCGCCGGGGCCAGATCCTCTGGTTCAGAGGACTCAACCGTATCCAGACCCAGGTACTGAGCCCGGCCTGGCAGAACCTCCTCCAGCGTGGAGCCGGTCCTCTGACACGGATCTGGTTTATGTTCTGAGGGCGTTGAGAACCAGGAGCTCACACTGCGGATGTGTTTTAATGGATTAGTCCGTGTACTGATTTGTGTGAGCGAGTACTTTAAGACAGCATCACCATGGCAACACGCCGCTAACAGCCTCCTCTGTCAAGAGCCCCGCTGGAGAGCCTGGCCCCCGGGGCCCCCCGAGGGCCCCGAGAAACACACCCGGCATCCGTGAGGGAAGCCCGTCGGATCAGGGTTCTTCTGGTTCTGTCTGGAAGTTGAAGTTCCTCTCTTCTTTCTTCATCTCTTCTATTTTGTCAGGATCCTTTTTTACATGTTTTATTCTTTTAATCTGTGGAAACAGACGACCCACAAGAGGCTGAAGGGACCTACAAACACAGGACCATAATCCTGAAGGCACCCGCGAAAACTCCTCTTCACTTAACAGATGGAGTAACTGATAGTACCAGAGGGAGCAACCTAACTCTGGTTCTATGAATCCTTCCTGACCGGCAGAGGCGGAGCTTAGCACCGGATTCTGGGTCCCTGTTCTGGGTCCCTGTTCTGGGTCCCTGCTTTGGGTCCCTCAGATCCACCTCCAGGAGAGTGTCTCCAGGCGGCGGCCGGCAGCAGGACGTCTGCTGCGCTCAGCAAGAGGAACGTGGCGCCCGTCCGCGCGGTGCGGACACGGTCCCGTGACCCTCTGTGGGTTAGGGTCAGGGTTAGGGGTCAGGGTTAGGTTAAGGGTTAGGGTCAGGGTCAGGGTTAGGTTAAGGGTAAGGGTCAGGGTTAGGTTAAGGGTCAGGGTTAAGGGTCAGGGTTAAGGGTCAGGGTCAGGGTTAGGTTAAGGGTCAGGGTTAGGTTAAGGGTCAGGGTCAGGGTTAGGGTTAGGGTCAGGGTTAGGATTAGGGTCAGGGTTAGGGTTAGGTTAAGGGTCAGGGTTAGGGTTAGGTTAAGGGTCAGGGTTTGGGTTAAGGGTCAGGGTTCGGGTTAAGGGTTAGGGTCAAGGGTCAGGGTCAGGGTTAGGGTTAGAGTTAGGGTCAGGGTCGGGGTCGGGGTTAGGGTTAGGGTCAGGGTTAGGGTCAGGGTCGGGGTCGGGGTCGGGGTTAGGTGCTCCCTGGCCGAGCGGCTCCCAGGTTTGACTAGGCCGGTACGGAGGGTCCCGCTCCGGTCCCTTAGCAGTGCCGGTTCCCTCGACACAAGGGCAAACGCCTGCAGCGAAGCGTCCCTGAGGCTGGGGCAGGCGCCTCAAAGAGAAGCCGAGAGGGGAAAGCACGCCATGAGGGGGCGTCGCCGTGGCATGAGCACGGGGAAACGGGCGTCTGTGAAGTGACGGGGCCCGAGTCTCTTTGGGGAAGAAACTACGGACGCGATAGTCAACTCAGTGCTGGCCTGGGTTTAAAGCCACGCGCTCTAATTGGCGGCATTCGGTCCTCTAACTGAAGACCGGAGAGATGGCGGCGTCTCTCCGGTGTGCGGCCAGCTCCCTCGGATCTTGTTCGGAGGGTTAGGCAGGGTTAGGCAGGGTTAGGCCCCCATGGAGTCATCGACTGCCTCCTCCCGGCCCTCGGGCTGAGGAACCAGGGCCAGAAGCACGGGAGGGACGCTCAGCATTCATTAAACAGATTGTCTGGAACTGAGAGAACCTGGTCCCGTGGGACCGGCTCAGCCTCGACCCCCCCACAGGGCAGAGCCTCCGGAGAGGCTCCTCCCCCTGAGCCCGTTCGGGGTCAGCAGATCCCCTCTAGGAGCCAGCACGGCTCCTGAGGAGAGGCTTTGAGATGGGTCTAGTGGGCTGGACCCGGAGCCCTGAAGGAGGAGGTCCACCTCCCCCTCATCTAGCGGCCCTCACTACTGTCCATGCCCAGGCTCTCCGAGAGGCCCTCCCCGGGGGCGGAGCTTATGGCCGTCTTCAGGCCGGAGAGCAGCCGGTTCTACAGCCGGTTCTACAGCCGCATGCCAGAGGGGGGGGGGGCAGCACGCTCCGGTGGAACCGTCCAGAGGAGCGCCTGGAGAGAGAGAGCGGGGCGCTCTTCACGGTCCTGGCAGCGAGCGGCGACTTGACGGAGCCCTCTGCTCCTCTCTCCTCTCTCCTCTGCAGGCCTGAGTCCTCAGACACTCTGCTAGCTACAGCTGACCGGTGCGTCCTCCGGTCAGCTCGATGGGCCGAAGGGAGAAACAACTGAAAGGTCACGAGGCTACACTCTTCAGCTTTAGCTGATGCTAACATCGTAGTTAGCTTGATGCTAACATCGTAGTTAGCCTGATGCTAACATCGTAGTTAGCCTGATGCTAACATCGTAGTTAGCCTGATGCTAACAGCTGGCCTGCGTAGCGATAAGATGAAAGAGGATCTCCGGATGACACCACAACGTATGCCTGCTGGGGATCACCCGAGGTCACAGGGGACTTTGTTGTTATGAAGACTCGACCTGCGTGAGACGGGAGATGTCCAGTGATAATCTCCGCCCCCGGCGCTCAGGAAGGATTCATAGAACTCTTCTTCACTTGATGTAAAAGATGATTCTTTTTATATGATCCTGACAAAACTCCCCTTTACATTTTGCAGATTCATATTTTTCCGAACTTCTTTTCACGAGTCCTCGCAGACACCTGTGTGAACACGAGGGCAGCCGAGGGTCACTGATTCATAGATGCACGCATACACACGCACACGCACACACACGCACGCGCGCACACACGCACACACACACACACTCAGACGAGCCACTCCTGCCGTCACTGAGTGCTGCTGTTTTGTCTCTGTCCTGCAGATGGAGGTAGTGAGCACGTTCAAGCGCAGCGGTTCGTTTCAGGGAGCCATGAGACGGCGCTCCTCGGTGCTCAGTCAGCTGCACGAAGTAAACACTCTCTCTACCCCCTCTCACGTAGCCAATACCAGCCCAGCCCCCGGGAGTGAGTCCGCCGAACGCATGCACACACACACACTCACACGCACGCACGCACGCACGCACACACACACGCACACACACAAACATAAACTCACACGCACACACACGCACGCACGCACACACACAAACACACACTCACGCACACACAAGCACACACACACGCACGCGCACACACACAACGCACATACACACACACTCATGCACACACACACACACTCACGCACACACACACACGCACAGACACACATACACACGCGCACAGACACACGTACACACGCGCACACACGCACAGACACACATACACACGCGCACACACGCACAGACACACACACACACACACGCACAGACACACTTACACACACACGCGTACGCACACACACACAGACACTCATGCACACGCACGCACACGCACGCACACTCACGCGCACACTCACGCGCACACACACACGCGCGCACACACTCACACACGCGCACACACACACACACACGCACATGCCTGCAGCCACTGTCTCTCCTCGTGGACACGTCGCGCTGTGTTTCCTCTCTGGTTGTTCGGCCGGCGGGGCCTCGAGTCGCTGTAGACCGACTTCCCAAATCATAGTTAGAATAACAAGCATATTAAAGCATGTGTACTAATAATCATGACCATCCCCCCCCCCCTCAGCCACACGTTCATTTGTCAAACAGATTTTTAGATTGACTTGATGGTCATTTTCCGAATTTGGAGCAGTTGTGTTAAGTTGTGTTACGTTACATTAGTTACGTGACGGCTCTAGATTGCCTAAGTTAGGAGGAATGACTGGTGGCGCAGCGCATAGACTGCGTGAAAGGGATTGAACTCAGGTCGGAGCGATATCTTTTTATTTTTATTTTTTGTAAAATGTGTTTCTTCATAGGTTTGAGACTAGGAGGTTTGAGACCAGGAGGTTTGAGACCAGGAGGTTTGAGACTACAAGGTTTGAGACCAGGAGGTTTGAGACTAGGAGGTTTGAGACCAGGAGGTTTGAGACCAGGAGGTTTGAGACCAGGAGGTTTGAGACTACAAGGTTTGAGACCAGGAGGTTTGAGACTAGGAGGTTTGAGACCAGGAGGTTTGAGACCAGGAGGTTTGAGACCAGGAGGTTTGAGACTACAAGGTTTGAGACCAGGAGGTTTGAGACTAGGAGGTTTGAGACCAGGAGGTTTGAGACTACAAGGTTTGAGACTACAAGGTTT
>CM070097.1:24329026-24426536 GCA_036178185.1 Liparis tanakae
AATTCTCCGTCACGTTGCATCATGAAGGAAAACGTGAAAGAAAAATATATATTATATTTATCAAGATTATAAATTGCACCATTTGTCTTTGATTGACAGGTGCCCTTTGATTGGCAGGTGTTGCGTTTCATTTTTCTTTCTTTTGATCTCATTTCTGTGAAGAGAGGAACAACAACATGGAAGAGCTGATTATGATTATTATGATTATTATTTTAGGTTTTCTCCTTCAGTGCTCCACTGGGGGGTCTCTTAAGACCAGCACCCTGAAGTGAGAGGGGGGTCTCTTAAGACCAGGACCCTGAAGTGAGAGGGGGGTCTCTTAAGACCAGGACCCTGAAGTGAGAGGGGGGTCTCTTAAGACCAGGACCCTGAAGTGAGAGGGGGGTCTCTTAAGACCAGCACCCTGAAGTGAGAGGGGGCCTCTTAAGACCAGGACCCTGAAGTGAGAGGGGGGTCTCTTAAGACCAGCACCCTGAAGTGAGAGGGGGGTCTCTTAAGACCAGAGACTCTAAACAGGGACCAGGAGGTCCTGGTTAAGATCTAAAGGACTGGCCGGGGGGGGGGGGGGGGGGGGGGGGGCTGCTCTCGTAGATCTGCTTCATGTTTACTGCCATGTGACCGTCACGACTCATCCTGTACGACACCACACACTGTGGGACTACAAAGACCAAAAAAAGACAACACATGGAGACTATTGAGTATATTAAAGAAGTACCTGCCTGTTATTTAAGCCAATACATATCTATATATGAGAAATAATACACCTGTATACCGTAGACTAAATCTGTATGGAAATCTAAGAGAATTTAATGGGAAATAAGTCCAACACCTTTTATCTGTATGAAAGAAAAAAATACATCAAAGTAATCTACAATAATAACTTTGACAAAGTCTGTGTGGTCCTGTGTGGTTTGTACACCAAAAAACACTGTGCAGCTTTTATTCTGAAGGTGTTCTACAGGTAGGTACAGCGAAACATGACAACTGACTGCTTTTATTCTGAAGGTGTTCTACAGGTAGGTCCAGTGAAACATGACACCGTGCAGCTTTTATTCTGAAGGTGTTCTACAGGTAGGTACAGTGAAACATGACACCGTGCAGCTTTTATTCTGAAGGTGTTCTACAGGTAGGTACAGTGAAACATGACACCTGCCTGCTTTTATTCTGAAGGTGTTCTACAGGTTACAAAACATTCATGCATTCAGCTCTTTAGGAATCTAATCTATGGGAGTTAGTGCAACTCGATTGTTTATGAAGTTCATGTTCTCTTCAACGTCTGCAATTAAAGTTAATTTCTGTACCATTGTGATGTCACAACTTTACCGACCATGTTAGTTTTAAATGTGAAGGTGAATGACATCAGCTGACCAACAGGCTGTTGCCTAGCAACTGTTCCTTTAAGACCCCCAAATCAGAGCTGAAAAAGAACCGGTGTTCTGTCATTTTTTGCTGCCTTGTCAGACTTTGCTACCCGCTGCATAAACCGATAGGTGTGTATCGATTCATGCTACCCTATCTGATAGGATGTTATTGTACTATCACAATATGCTTTTCTTTCAAAGTTAAATGTTTCACTTTTCACTGTTAAAGTGTTTATCTTCAACACTAAATACTCTAATAATAAACCAGTGCTTTATTATAATGTGAACACTCATGTTTACAATAATTTGTTGACACAAAAAAATAGCAACTGCTTATCACTCATTAATCTACATGTCATTACTACATATTATTACTACCTGTACAATATACATGCTGAATATACATGTCACTCCCCGTTATCAGACGTGCATCGACAGGGTGGCAAAACTACCATTGTGATGTCACAACTTTACCGACCATGTTAGTTTTAAATGTGAAGGTGAATGACATCAGCTGACCAACAGGCTGTTGCCTAGCAACTGTTCCTTTCAGGGCAGCACGGTGGCTCAGTGGTTAGCACTGTCACCTCACAGCAAGAAGGTCCTGGGTTCGTATCCCGGTCCTTTCTGTGTGGAGTTTGCATGTTCTCCCCGTGCCTGCGTGGGTTTCCTCCGGGTACTCCGGTTTCCCCCACCATCATAAAGACATGCACACAGTTTTCAACCCGGTTCGTATGGATGTGAATGAATGTTGGTGGTGGTCGGAGGGGCCGTAGGCGCAGATTGGCTGCCACGCTTCCGTCAGTCTGCCCCAGGGCAGCTGTGGCTACTGATGTAGCTCACCACCACCGCGATGACTGTGTGTGTGTATGACTGGACTCTGGACTCTGTAAGCGACTTTGGGTACTTAGAAAAGCGCTATATAAATCGAAATCATTATTATGGGCGTGTCAAACAAACTCGGAAAATCGACCCGGCGCATGCGCAATACCACAAGGTATCGGTTCTTGACAAGTAGCATACAATGACAGAACACCTGTTCACCAAAATATGAAGCAATGACATTCTTAGTTCATCACTATGCTGACAAAGAATACGTGTACTGGCCCTTTAATACGGCGCAGCGGCTCTGCCCCTGGAGGAGCGGCCCTCGTGGGCTCTGGAGCCGATGACGTCAGCCCTCATCTAGCGTTCACCTGGACCACGTCTCACCTCTGGATCCTGACAGTGTTTCACCTTCTGGCCGCTTTTCGCAACACTTGAGACGTCCGCTCTGACAGCTAGAGCGCCCCCTGGCGGCCCCGAGGAGAGGCGCCCCCCGTTGGCCCCGCGTTGGGCTCTTGATACCACTGTAGCCGTCATGTTTACCTGCTTGTCTCATGTAAACAAGTAACGTCTCACACTAATACGTGATTACGTCATAACTGCTGCATCTCTCGTATTAGTGACCACTCGGCATCAAGCTAACGTATCAGGAAACCATTCATTCTACATCGGATTAGCATAATCTGGACTAAAACATTAGTATACAAAGTACATTAGTCTCCACTGGTTGCCTGGCAACTGGACTCCAGGAAGTGTCCAGACACCTCAAAATGTGTATCTGTAACACTATGAATTCATCATGCTACGCTAACTAGTTTTGTTAACAGGAGAGGGGTGTCCACGCTAAGCTAACTAGTTCCATGCTAACAGTTGTGGCAGATTGTACCTGTATCGGTTGCCATGGGGTCCAGAAGGCAGGACTTGAGCTGAACCCTGGTGGCCGTTAGCCGTTACCCACTTTACATCCGGCTGAACCGTCCAATCAGCATCAAGTATTATTATATATTAGTATACACAAGCCCTGTGCCCTGTAGCCTGTACCCTGTGCCCTGTGGGGAGCCTGGTGGTGTTGAGGGAACAGACTTAGCTCTGGTGTTGTCGTGCGGACCACCATCTACTGGAGGTTAAGGTACGTTCACACCGGCTGCGTCCGGTTGACATGTTAAGTCAATGCAAAGCTGCGTCAAAGCTGCGACGCTGTTTTTTTTCCTGCGTGCAGCGCGTCAGGCGCCACAGAGCAGCACGAACAGAGCGAATGTCTCGGGGCGAAACGACGCAGCTTCTCGACGCGCGAGTTGAAATTTCTGAACTGGAGCAGCAGAAACGCGTGAGTCATAGTTGCGTCAGCCAATCAGCGTTGAGAAGCTCCGCTCGTCATCGTTCTGCCGGCCGGTTTAGAAAGTGGAGGAAAAGATTCTTGTCGCCGTTCGTGGGCAAAACAAACTTTATGACACGACTCTTTACTTACCGAAACCGTAGCGATAAAGATGAAGCGTGGAAGGAGGTGGGAGAAGCCGTGGGACGACCCGATACGTTTAGAGTGTGTGCGTTTGCTTTTATTCTCGCTGTGTGTTACTTCACTATGAACCAAGCGCCGGCATACGTGTTTCATGTAGAGGAGCTCTGCCGCCAGAGGAGGAAAAGTCTCAGAGACACGAACCAGAGAGAGAAGAGAGAGAGAGCAGCGAGTAGCGCAGTGAAAAAGTAAAAAGTGGAAGTTTCTGCGGTCCTGTCGCCTCGACCAGACAGTACTCAAGGAGACGAAGGGACATGGGCGGAGGGGCGGAGGAGACGAGCGGGGACATGGGCGGAGGGAGCATGAAGTCAGGACCTCAGAGTCCAGAGAGAAGGAGAGAGAGGGGCAGCAGCAGGGCGACTCACAGGGCGACAAGTGAAGACAACATCTCAGGCTGGTTAAGGAAAATATTCATATGGCTGAAGAAGCGGGCGCGATAAGCCACGCCCCCGCTGCGTCTCGTCTCGACGCGTCCGGTGTGAACACCCTTTTTTCGACGCGCGTCAGAATCCTGCGTCAGGCGCGTTGAGAATTTTTTCGATGCGTCCGGTGTGAACGTACCAATGAGGTGCATTGAATATTAACTCCACGCGGGTCACCAGAACCACCCCGTTAACGTGGCTCCACCGCGCCGCGCTCCCCACCACTGAGAAGGCATGTTTGAAGGGACGCCACGAGGGCCGAACTACTGCCTGTGGGTCCAGCACTGCCCATCAAATGAGGTGGTGTCATGTGACCCAAACTCAGGGAAAGAAAGCTTGCTGTTCAGAAAGAGAAAAAGAGAAGCATTAATGTCAAGAGTACACAGTAGATCATAGGAACTCAATCATCAAAACTTGATTTATTCAATTGCCTCAAACAAGAGGCTTCATATTATATACACATTTACACGTCGTTACATCAAAGCTGGCATTGAATCAGAAAGTCTTGGATTTACTGAATACAGCAAGTCAATATTTACAGGATGACAGACGCTCTCATCACATCATGAGCAACAGCTGCACACAAATGAAAATAAAGAGGATGATGCATACCAGTTGTTACCGATACCACCTGTAAAACAAGAGGCACCACGAGGCCGCGGGGTGGCGCCCCCAGCTCCCCGGCAGAGACACTTCGTAAAGAAAGAGAGGCGGCGCTAAACGTTCAACGGTGCCGGCTCACAAAGAGATCCGAGGGTCAGTCGCTGCTGGTTTGTCATTTCCAACGAGACGAGATCTTTGTGCAGCTGCGCCGTCGACATCCAGGGAACTTCAACTCCCTGAACGATGAATAAATCACGTCCTACAACCAGCTGTCCAGTAATGTCCAAGAACTCCAGGAGGAGGAGAACAGGGGGGCTGCTGCAGCCGGCCTGAGGTCCTCACCATGAAGAGGAGCTCGCCTTCCCGCATGGGGCCCATGACCTAGAAGACACTGAAGAGGTTTAGCGCTCACGTGTCCGCCACACACACACACGCACAGTCGTCTGTGAACTACGTCAGCGTTGCTCCACCCGGCAGAGTCTCAATATCTGAAAACAGAGAAGTACTTGAGCCTACATTTTGATCGCTGCGCTCGCACTCTCGGCACACTTGGTGCAGAATTCCACTGAGACGTGGTTCTGGTCCACGTGCAGACAGACGCCGCCCGCTGTCTCTTTCTCCTCCACGTTCACGCGCTTTCTGGGCAAGGCGTAGTCGTGGTCGTTCGAGTCGCACCCCTGGAAAAGCGAGGAAGATAATTTCATCCCATTCACACCGCTCAGCCTGGACAAGAGCTGCGCTAACATGCTCTGGTTGGCCAGCACGGCCCTCAAGTACCTGGTCTCATCTTCCAACTCCTCCACCCTCTTCGTCAGCTGACCGTTCTCCTGTCGCAGCGCGGCGTTGTCGGTCGACAGGACGCCCGCCTTCTTCTCCAGGCCCTCGACGTACTCTTTCTTCCTGAGGCGGTTCAATCGGGCGGCGGCGGCGTTCTTGTTGATTGTGCGGTTCGACTGGCTCTGCCTCGTCTTCGACCTTGAGGCAGATGACATCCGATCTGGAGACGAAACTCTTGAAGCCTCCGCCTCTGAATCGTGGTCGTTGGTGCCGAATCCGAGATCGGCCAGCTCCATATCAAAGAGCGAAGAGGCCGCATCTCCTCCGAGGGTCCATTTCAAGTCTCCGATCCCAAAGAGGTCGTCGAGCTCCGCTGCAGCCGTGCCGTCAGAGGGGAAAACCTCCGGAGGCCTCGAGAAGTGCTCCAGAGGCCGAGCGGCGACCTCCAGAGGCCGAGCGGCGCCGCTCACGGGGCGTCGCCGTCGGGTGATCATCGTGCTGACGGGCGTCCAGAAGAGAGTCCTCACCTGTGGAGACGACGAAAACACACACACACACACACACACACACGTGAACTAACGAGTAGAGGTGTAGCTAACTAACGAGTAGAGGCGTAGCTAGCTAACTAACGAGTAGAGGTGTAGCTAGCTAACTAACGAGTAGAGGTGTAGCTAGTTAACTAACGAGTAGAGGTGTAGCTAGTTAACTAACGAGTAGAGGTGTAGCTAGCTAACTAACGAGTAGAGGTGTAGCTAGCTAACTAACGAGTAGAGGCGTAGCTAGTTAAGTAACGGGCAGAGGTGTAGCTAGTTAACTAGGCCACGAGCCGTTAACCCGGAGCTAGCTACCGAATGACGCAGCAATGTTTTAACGGCCCAGACCAACAACTTACCGGCTGGTTGAATATAAATGTCTTCCAACACGAACCAAGCGGACTGTCAGTCGAGGAGCCGGACACGGAGAGCCGGACACGAGGAGCTTCAGCCGGTACCCGCTCACGGCGCGAGGAACGCAGGAGCAATGGCGCGCTTCCGGATGAAGGGGCTGCGCACGCACTTCTGGTCACGTGAACAATAATACAAGTCCCGCTGATCTAGGATCAGTGAACTGATGACACGCGCGTGTCACTGGAACCAATCAATGAAAGCATGGTGACCTGCCGCCTCTCGTGGCTCACAGCCGATCAGAACACGCACGTGCGCGTGTGATGAAGAGGTCGGTTGTATTGAAACGGCGTCAAGTCAGAGGACGGGAGGACGGTCTTTCTGCGATGGGACCAGCAGCTGACTTGATGACGTCACCACATCAGCTGTTCTTGCTCCTGAGTTTACTCTCATTACTCACTGAACATTATTGTTTAAGGAAAATATACAAGTAGAGAAGAGTACGCACATGGAGAACCGCCGGCCATCTTCTTCTTCTAAAGAGAAATACACATCATCAGAATGGAGGTGGGCAGCAACAGAAGCAGCAGGTGACCTTCAGTCACCTCCACGAATCACAGGCACATGCAGGGATAGAAAAATGCTTTATTGACCAGAAGTGCACCGAACAACACGTGACCCACACCTCCCGATGAGCCAGATCACCAGCCACTTTGTAATCAGTAGTTTATGATGGTTGCATTTCTGCACTAATTATTACAAATATTGTAGACAACAAAGTGTTTTACAGGTGCTTTTAGATGAGCTACTCCTTGTGTATGATCACGTGCATCTTTGTGGTCTATAAAAAGTGATGACCTGGAAGTGAGTAGAAGAGTCACGTGGGCTTGGGAAACTATTCCAACGTTTCATCAATGGAGAACATAATTTGTGGTCATTAAAGAGACATATATGAAACTCGTCATCCCTTTTTGGAAGCGGTGACGTCTCCCCGCCGACCGGTGGGCGGTTACCAGCCTCATCCCTCAGAGCCCTGCTGGAGGCTCCTGTAAACGTGTTCCGAACCGGCGCTGCCCATGGGCCCGGCTCAGAACAGGGTCAGGCCCGACTTCATCTTGTTGACGTCGCTGTGGTTCCACAGGAGCCCGTCGGCGGTTCTCAGGGGCGCCGAGCCTCCCGGGACGTGGTGCGGCGCCTCCAGCTCCACCGGCTGGTCCACCACCGTCATGGTGGAGTAGCGCTCCACCATGAGGCGCGAAGGGTCGTCCGACTGGCCGGGCACCTTGCCCAGAGGATAGTTCCTCCACGGCACCTTGTCGGAGCACAGCTGCCACGCAGAGCCCCGGAGCCCCTTGGCCTTCTCCGCCTGGCCGTCCGGGGGCGCCTCGGCGCGCTCCGCCTCGGCGCGCCGCAGGTGGAGGCGCCGCGCGTGCCGCGGCTCGTCGCGCAGGCTCTCCAGCGTGTAGACGGGCCGCGGGTCGGGCCGCGGGTCGGGCTCGCGGCGCGCGCCCTGCGTGTAGATGGAGCACAGCTGGAGCAGCTTGTGCCGGGTGTCCGGGGGGAGGGGGTGCTCCATGTCGTCCAGCACCAGCTGCAGCAGGCGAGGCGTGCTGGCGCAGGGCGCCTCCAGGCAGGCCGACAGCAGCTGCTGCCAGCGCAGCTGGATGCGGTTCACGAAGAGCCGCTCCTTCATGCGGGCCTTCTTCTGCCCCTTCGTCTCAAAGTGGAACTCACATTTGTTGCCGTTGCAGACGATGATCTCGGAGATCCAGGCGGCGACGTAGAAGGCCCTGAAGTCCCCGGAGAGCGGCTTCAGCTCCACGAACAGCTTCTCCAGCAGCAGGTGGATGAAGGCCGCGGAGTACAGGCTCCTCAGGAGCGGCAGCCAGAACCGCAGGAAGGCCGGAGCGAGCCGCGGCTCGGCGGCGTCTCGTCTGTCCGCGCCGCCGCCGCAGCCCAGCGTCTCCAGCTGCTCCGCCGTGGGCACCAGGAAGCCGTCCTCCAGCAGCACGTCCACCAGCAGCGCGCCGGACTGCAGCGCCAGCAGCTTCAGCTCCGCCAGCAGCGCGCTCAGGTTCTGGTCCTCGGGTGGGCCGTCCAAAGCCCGGAACTGCTCCTTCTCGAAGGAGATCAGGAGCTCCCGCGCGTCCTTGTAGGCCTCCATCTCCTGCTGCCGGGCCATGAGCGCGTCCCCGTGGCGCTTCAGGTCCCCCCCCCCCTCCTCCGCCTCCTCCTCCTCCTCCTCCCCCTCCTCCTCCTCCCCATCGGACTCAGAGTCCCAGTCCTCATGAGGCCCTCCTCCCAACTGCCTGGACCAGTACTTCTGCTGGAGCCACTCCAGAACCACCTTGCATCCCTTCCGGCACCACGTCAAGGTGGGCAGCTTGCGGTGCGTGACGTCGTGCCGCAGGTTGACCACCCACTCCGGGATGTCCAGGTTCCCCGCCAGCCGCCTCAGGGGCCGGGCGGTCCGGCCCTGCTGCCGCTCGGTGATCAGGTTCACGAACCGGACCAGGCCGGCTCCGTACAGCAGGACCAGCTCCTCCGCGTCCAGCCGTCCGGCCCGGTCCAACACCTGGCAGCGCACCAGGTCCGCGGTGCAGTCCACCGCCACCGGGCAGCTGCTGGCGTAGCGGCCCCTCCACGCGGACACGCGCTGCAGCGCGAACCTCTGCAGCGCGGGGTCCGCGGAGTACAGGTACTCCAGCACCTGGTCCCACTCCGCCTTGTTGGCCCACGCCACCACATGGCGCTTCTTCTCGGCGCTCTTCTTCTTCATCGGAGAGGTGGGCGAGGCGCGCGCGACGTGCGTTACCAGGCAACGCAGAGCCGTCCGACAGAGAGCGGTCACAACAGCCCGGCGCACGAGCTCGACGTCAGTGTCCAGGGGAACCACGGCGGAGCAGCCCGGAAGTGACGTGCTTATGAGCCTCTATGCTTCACTGCCGCCACCTGGTGGAGGGCGGGAACGCTGCAGCGGTCACGTGTTCCTCATACGCGACGTTCTCCTCAGGAACATGAGATATTAGAACGGGTTATTAACGAGGAACCTTCCAAAACCCAGATTACAAGTAGAAATCAGCAGAGGAACACAACGACTACAGAACTTCCATGGTTTTGAGGGTGGAGACCCCGTGGATGAATCAAAGCCGTCCTGGAGATGTTCTCCAGGTGGACTTAAAGGAGAACAGAGGTCCTCAGTCCTCTGGGAGGCGCTACAGAGCTCTGTACGCCAAAACTACCAGACACAGAAACAGCTTCTTCCCTCTGGCTGTCACCCTGATGAACAGTTGATCAGACTCTCCATCTGCACTATCTGCACTTTTTTAACTACTGCCTTTAATGTCTTTTTGAATCTTTTTTATATTTATCTAGTTTAATGTATACTGTGTATGTATGAGAGAGCAAAGTGGAACCGGAGACAAATTCCATGTATGTGAAAACTTTCATGGCCATTAAAGCTGATTCTGATTCTGATGTGGTCTACAGAGACCACTCCACCTGACCTCTGAGCTGCTCAGTCAGAGATATAATTGAGGATCATCTGCAGAACACTGACAGTTCATGGAGTGTGTGTGTGTCTCTCTCTCACACACACACACACACACACACAAACACACACCGATTAATTTATTTAGCAGGATCAACACACTAATAATCAAAGTCCTGCATATGTAATGTTACTTATGTAAAAGTACAAAAGTAGTGTCATCAAAATATACGATATATAAAACAACATAAAAAAACCTGACCATAGAATTACTCTAACAAACTACCTCGTTTACATTATTACTTTATTAAGGCACGGTAGCTGACTTAGTAGTTAATAGTGTGGAGCAGATGTAGTGGAGTTATAAAGTATAGAGTGGTTGATGAAGAGCATAAACATCGTGATGAAGAGGATTCATGTGGCCAGGTAAGTGGGGCTAGAGGGTCCCGAGCCACCAGGGTGTGTGTGTGTAACATCTGGTTGATCCACACTCTTCACTCAGGTGCGTGTCCATCTGGAGGAGCAGAGGATTCTGGGGGAAAGGGAGAACAATACAATGTATGGATTGAAACAGGAGAATAAAGAGTGGAACGTGTTTGACATCAAAGCCTCGTACCTGAAGGCTGCAGGAGGCCTGCAACACACACACACACACACACACAGGGTCAGACTGAGCCACCACAACCACAGGACAGAGGGTTCATAGAGACACCTCTGGGTATGAGAGCACTGACCTCTGATCACCAGGGTCAGCACTGTGAGCATTGGGAGGAGCGCCGCCGCCCAGGAGAGGAGGCGGCGCCCTGGAGCAGGTCCACACTCAGCATCACGCAGGACGCTTCCTGCTTCCTTCTCCACTTGAGTGGCTGAGCAACTGAGAGCACAGGAAACACGCTGTAGTGTCCTAGACATGACGATATGCATGTGACATGACGTGGTAGCTTTCAGAGTCTTACGTGGTCCAGGCGGTGCAGTTCACGCCGTCCGGTGAAAACGAGCCCGGAGGACAACTTTCACACACGGTGTCGGTTCTGCTGGTTCCTACAGAAACACACAGGCACCCAATGGCACCACTCTCTAGTGGGGGAACATGGTACTACAAGCTCTCTAGTGGGGGAACATGGTACTACAGGCCCTCTAGTGGGAGAGTGTGGTACTACAGGCTCTCTCGTGGGGGAGTGTGGTACTATAGGCCCTCTAGTGGGAGAGTGTGGTACTACAGGCTCTCTCGTGGGGGAGTGTGGTACTACAGGCCTTCTAGTGGGAGAGTGTGGTACTACAGGCTCTCTCGAGGGGCATGGAGCTGAAGAACCAGCTGCACCATGTTAACTTCTGGGTGATGCTCTGCATGGAACCCTACTCACCGTCTGGAGGTCTCCTTACCAGGTTCTAGAGTCCTTTGACCAGGTCCACAGGAATAATGTTTTTGTGCCAAACTACATCCTGTTTCATCTATTAAGACCTTGCAGAAATATCCAATGACGACCTCACAGACGGTGTCTGCTGCTGCTGAGCAGCCCCGTTGGGCCTCGAGGCCGCGACCTGAACACAGAAACGTCACATTAACATCAAACAACACGACCAAGGAGCTCAAGTACCTCACGATGGAGAGAGATGGAGGAGGGTCGGTGGAGCAGTAAAACAGGACCGCCTGAGGGAGAAGCTCTCAATGTACTGGTCTACGTTCAGACCCTCAGCCTAGAGATAGGTAAGGAGATGAGGGTCCTCTAGGAGCCGTAGGAAAGGAGGAAGGAGATGAGGCTCCTCTAGGAGCCTTAGAGATAGAGGAAGGAGATGAGGTTCCTCTAGGAGCCTTAGAGATAGAGGAAGGAGACAAGGCTCCTCTAGGAGCCGTAGGAAAGGAGGAAGGAGATGAGGCTCCTCTATGAGCGAAAGAGGTGAGGTTCCTCTAGGAGCCTTAGAGATAGAGGAAGGAGATGAGGTTCCTCTAGGAGCCGTAGGAAAGGAGGAAGGAGATGAGGCTCCTCTATGAGCGAAAGAGGTGAGGTTCCTCTAGGAGCCTTAGAGATAGAGGAAGGAGATGAGGTTCCTCTAGGAGCCTTAGAGATAGAGGAAGGAGATGAGGTTCCTCTAGGAGCCTTAGAGATGGAGGAAGGAGATGAGGCTCCTCTAGGAGCCTTAAGGTACGTTCACACCGGACGCGTCGGCTGCGTCTGGTTGACATGTTAAGTCAATGCAAAGCTGCGTCAAAGCTGCAACGCTGTTTTTTTTCCTGCGTACAGCGCGTCAGGCGCGTCTGAGCAGCACGAACAGAGCGAATGTCTCGGGGCGAAACGAGCGAACAGAGCGAAACGACGCAGCTTCTCGACGCGCGAGTTGAAATTTCTGAACTGGAGCAGCAGAAACGCGTGAGTCATAGTTCGCCAGCCAATCAGCGTTGAGAAGCTCCGCCGTCATCGTTCTGCCGGCCGGTTTAGAAAGTGGAGGAAAAGATTCTTGTCGCCGTTCGTGGGCAAAACAAACTTTATGACACGACTCTTTACTTACCGAAACCGTAGCGATAAAGATGAAGCGTGGAAGGAGGTGGGAGAAGCCGTGGGACGACCCGATACGTTTAGAGTGTGTGCGTTTGCTTTTATTCTCGCTGTGTGTTACTTCACTATGAACCAAGCGCCGGCATACGTGTTTCATGTAGAGGAGCTCTGCCGCCAGAGGAGGAAAAGTCTCAGAGACACGAACCAGAGAGAGAAGAGAGAGAGAGCAGCGAGTAGCGCAGTGAAAAAGTAAAAAGTGGAAGCTCTCTGCGGTCCTGTCGTTCCTCGACCCGTACAGTACTCCGCGGGAGACGAGCGGGGACATGGGCGGAGGGGCGGAGGAGACGAGCGGGGACATGGGCGGAGGGCCGTGGAAGTCAGGACCTCAGAGTCCAGAGAGAAGGAGAGAGAGGGGCAGCAGCAGGGCGACTCACAGGGCGACAAGTGAAGACAACATCTCAGGCTGGTTAAGGAAAATATTCATATGGCTGAAGAAGCGGGCGCGATAAGCCACGCCCCCGCTGCGTCTCGTCTCGACGCGTCCGGTGTGAACACCCTTTTTTCGACGCGCGTCAGAATCCTGCGTCAGGCGCGTCGAGAATTTTTTCGACGCGTCCGGTGTGAACGCAGCATGACGCGCTGCACGCAGGAAAAAAAACAGCGTCGCAGCTTTGACGCAGCTTTGCATTGACTTAACATGTAAACCAGACGCAGCCGACGCGTCCGGTGTGAACGTACCTTTAGAGATAGAGGGAGGAGGTGAGGCTCCTCTAGGAGCCGTAGGAAAGGAGGAAGGAGGGTGAGGCTGCTCCATGTGGCTCAGGACCTACCACAGGAGGTGCAGGGGAAGCAGGCCGTGAGGCCGCTGGCTCGGTTCATGAAGGTCCCGTTCAAACAGGAGACGCACCGGGTCCCGGACTCACGGGTGCAGTCCCTCCGGACAACGGCACCTGGTGAGAAACACCCCCAAGGCATGATGGGAAATAACAATGACACACACACACACACACACACACACACACCTTTATGACACATCGGGCAGCACTGTCCGTCCCTCGCGGTGTATTCCTTTGGCAGGCAGCACAGCCCCGGAGTCATGACGACCGCCACACCTGGCGGACAGTCGGTTAGCCACGGCTAGCTAGCTGCCACGGCTAGCTAGCTGCCACGGCTAGCTAGCTGCCACGGCTAGCTAGCTGCCACGGCTAGCTAGCTGCCACGGCTAGCTAGCTGCCACGGCTAGCTAGCTGCCACGGCTACTTCAAGAACTCCTTGTACTCACTGAAGGCAGCCAGGGCCGCCAGCATCCCGCTCGTTGTCACGTGGGGGCGTGACTCATCGTTCTTCTTCTTCTTTGAGATTTATTGGCGGTTGGCAAACAACTGTTTGGTGCATTACCGCCACCAACTGGTATGGAGTGTGGATCAGGATGTCTAAACTTGCCCTATCAATATTCAACCCTACTAAATAAAATAACAAAAACAACCAACATCAAACACAATATAACAAAACAACACGCGCATATATATATATATATATATATATATATATATATATATATATATATATATATATATATATATATATATATATATATATACACACACACATTCATAGCTTCAACAATACAAATCATAACTACCCAACCAAAACGAACCAACCTGACTAAATAACCTAGAGCTCATATTCTCTCAATAATCCTGGTCATTCTGAGATACTGCAATAGTGCTTTATAGCACCCACTGGAGTTTCCTTGCAGCACACACCCCGTATCCAACCGTACCCCCTCCTTGCCGAGGCTTCCAACCAGCTGTCTCCTTTCACTCACATACCTTTGACAGTGTATCATAACATGCTCGATGGTTTCTACCTGCCCACAATACTCACATCTTCCTGTGTCGTGTTTCCCTATTTTCCACAACATGCCGTTCAACCCAGTGTGTCCAAATCTCAGCCTTGAGATGACGGTTTCCTCTCTCCTGTTCCCTCCTGCACATCTCATTCCCCCCACTTTTCTCTGGACTCTATACAACCACCGCCCTTTCCTGTCCTCCTCCCATTGCTTCTGCCACCTTTCTTTTAACCTCAATTTAATAATCCCCTTGGCCTCTGATTTACTAAATTTGACTTCCACTTTTGAGCCACTCTTTACGGCTTCTTTTGCCGCTCTGACATTTCATTTCCTTTAACCCCCACATGTGCAGGAACCCATACCAACACCACTGTTAAACCCATCATTTGAATCCTGTATAAAGTTTGCTGCATTTCAATGAGGATGTCCGGTCTGCTGTCTGAATGACTGTTCTGTAAGCTGTAAAGTGATGAACTGGAGTCTGAACAAATAATTGACCTGAGTGGTCTTGTGTCCTCGATCCATTGTAGTGCAAACATTATTGCCAGCATTTCCCCTGTGTACACTGATACCCCCTCTGTAATCATTTTACTTATGTGACTCATCGTTCTCCGGAGACACCGGTATTTAGCTTATAGGACTGCAAGGTCAAAATGCCCTAAGAAGTCGTGGCTACTTCTTCCTTTGGTCAAGTTGTATCAACTGTGTTGCGCATTACCGCCCCCAGCGGGTTGGAGTGGTTCTATTATTAAATACAAATACAAGTTATAAAACAAAACGCACCCACCAACACGCCATGAAGACACACCGGGCTCCATCCCGGAGAGTCCATTCACAGACACGGCCCCACAGCAAAGACACGTCGTCCTTCAACCAGCTGTCTCGTGGTTCTGGCCGTGTAGAACATTGCAACCTACTCCCCACCGGTAGGGGGCAGCACTGAAAGCAAGACGCCCAGTCCGCCGTGGACTCAGAAGAAGCAGAAGCAGAAGAAGAAGAAGTCGTCTGCTCCACAACAAACATGGCGGTCCGCCTCGCCACTCAGCCGGTGTTCCGCAGGGCGCTGCGAGCCCTCCGCCGTTACCCGGAGGCCACCGGGAGCCGGTCTGTTTGTTCCGGGGCTCCAGAGGAAACGCAAAGGGCGACGCTAGAATCTACGGAGGAGTACCGGTTCGTGGAGCGGCTCATCCCGCCGTCACGCGTCCCCAGCCCGCCTCAACACGCCGGTCCCTGTCCGTCTGGCTGGACCCCCCCGGCGGACCCCCCCCCGGCCCTGCCCTACATGGTCCGCCGCTCGCGCATGCACAACATCCCGGTGTATACCGACCGCAGCAGCGGCAGCCGCCGGACGACGCTGGTGCGCCGCGTGGAGGGAGACATCTGGGCCCTGCAGCGGGACGTGACGCAACACCTGCAGCAGCGCACGGGCAAGGAGCTGCCCACGCAGGTCAACGAGGTCACCATGACCTTGAAGGTCAAAGGTCACGTCGACGCGGAGCTGAAGACGTGGTTGGCCAGCAAGGGCTTCTGACTGCGGGCACGAGGCCAGCGGCCCCGGTGACGTCACGGGCTCGTGTATGTAATGAATGTAACCTGTGTGTGCGCGAGCTGTTGTCTCCATGTCGGCTGTGTAAATAAATACATACACGCACGCTGACCCAGTTGCCTTGAGCTCTTCCTCTGCACCGTCTGGGTCCCTCCTCTTCCTCTTAAAGCCTCCAGAGCAGCGGCTGACCAGGTGAGAACACACCTCGCTGGACTGGCAGACACAAGGACCATTTTATTTATACAAGTATATCGATTTTAAAAACATAATAATAGTGCAGGTGTATAACGGGTCAGCTCCTCAGCTTCAACCTGCAGCTCAGACTCACATTCTAGATCTGATGTGGTTCTACTCTTCAGCTGGAAGCCAAGACTAACTAAACCATTGAAGTTTAATATTGTACATGTATTCATGAATACAATGAGAACATTTACATCGAGTACAGCCAGTAAACCCGATTCGGTTCTGTGGAGGAGGACCGCCGTGGATCAGCTGGTCCCACTCGGCCCAACAATCAAAGTCTCCTCCCCAAGACCCTGGTCCGGTTCTGGAGACGCCCTCCGGACCTTTTGGGAGTTTCCTGTTGGACCTGGACGGGTGAAGAGGCGAAGGCCTCCTCCCCCGGGGGCCGCCGCCCCTTCATAGCGATGGTCTCACACTGGGGGGGGTCTCACACTAGGGAGGTCCTCTGGACCACGGGAGACCAGCAGGGGGACAAAGTCTTGAACGCGCCGGGCGAGTTCCTCCAGTTGGTTGGCTGAACAAAGGAAACGGGAAAGATTTTACCACGTGCACGCTCGCTATACAGAGCGTGCACGTGAGAACGTTCACTCACGGAAGCTGAGCTGTGTCTGGAGCTGCGTCGCCTCCTCATTGGTGGACTGGGACGCTCCGGACACGCCCCTCAGAACCTCCAGCTCCTGAGGATGAGACCAGCAGTCAGGAGGTTCTACAGGACGAGGTTCTGCAAGATGAGGTACAGGATGATGTTCTACACTCTACAGGATGCTGTTCTCCAGGATGAGGTTCTACAGGATGCTGTTCTCCAGGATGAGGTTCTACAGGATGCTGTTCTACAGGATGAGGTTCTACAGGATGCTGTTCTCCAGGATGAGGTTCTACAGGATGCTGTTCTCCAGGATGAGGTTCTACAGGATGCTGTTCTACAGGATGAGGTTCTACAGGATGCTGTTCTCCAGGATGAGGTTCTACAGAATGCTGTTCTACAGGATGAGGTTCTACAGGATGCTGTTCTACAGGATGCTGTTCTCCAGGATGAGGTTCTACAGGATGCTGTTCTCCAGGATGAGGTTCTACAGAATGCTGTTCTACAGGATGAGGTTCTACAGGATGCTGTTCTACAGGATGCTGTTCTCCAGGATGAGGTTCTACAGGATGCTGTTCTCCAGGATGAGGTTCTACAGAATGCTGTTCTACAGGATGAGGTTCTACAGGAGGTTCTCCAGGTTGCTGATGGGCCCACAGACGGAGCACTGCAGCCGTCTTCGTGTCTGAGCGCTGCTCTCCAATAAGACGTGTCGGCGTCTCCACGGAGCCGACCCTGACGAGAACCCGAGGACCGGTAGAACCGTTCTGCTGGTTGTTTGAGGTGCTGTTGGAATAAGAAGCTGGCAGCTCTTGTGTGTGCAGTACCGCGATGCAGGCCAGCAGGAGGCGCCGTGTCCTCCGGAAGACGTCGGCCTCGGGGCTGCGGCCGGGCGTCTCTCGGCCGCAGAGCGCTCTCAGGTCCGTCTCCACGACGCGGCTGAAGGCGGCCATCAGCTGCTGGAGGTCGCACGCCGCCACGCGCAGAGCGCCGGGGGAGAAGACGGCCGGGCCGAGCGCCTCGCTGCTCAGGAACACACACTGAGGAGCCGCCACCACGACATCATCATCATCACCATCACCATAACCACCACCACCATAACCACCATCACCACCATCATCACCATCACCACCACCGTCATCACCATCACGACGACATCATCACCACCATCACCACCATCACCACCACCATCATCATAACCACCATCACCACCATCACCACCATAACCACCATCATCACCATCACAACGACATCATCACCATCATCAACACCATCATCACCACCATAACCACCATCACCACCACCGTCATCACCACCATCACGACGACATCATCATCACCACCACCATAACCACCATCATCATCATCACGACGACATCATCACCATCATCACCATCACAACGACATCACCATCATCATCACCACCACCACCACCACCACCACCACCACAACATCATCATCATCATCACCATGACGTCATGCCATCACCACCATCACCATGACAACACCACCATGATATCATCATGACATCATCATCACCACGACGACACAGAACGGGAGGCATACCTGAGACTCCAGCTGCTGCAGCTCCGCCTCCGCCAACTGGAGGGCGCCGGCGCCCGCAGCCTCCTCTCTCCACGGCTTCAGGGACGACTTCCTGCCCCGACGCCGGGCCCTGAGAGGGGGAGGAGCCACAGAGACAGTGATCCAGCAGACAGAGAGAGAGAAACAGAGACAGACGGACAGACAGAGAGAGAAACAGAGAGAGACAGAGAGAGAGAGACACAGACAGACAGAGAGACAGACAGAGAGAGCTTCATACTGGACGTCTGCAGGCCACGGCTCCAGGGAGGGCCCGAGCATCTGGCTGAGCAGCGCCAGGTTCTTCTCAGCGAAGAGCTCGTTCAGGAGCTTCTCCTGATCCAGGATCTTCTGCTGGTCCAGGATCTTCTGCTGATCCAGGATCTTCTGCTGATCCAGGATCTTCTGCTGGTTCAGGAGCTTCTCCTGGTCCAGGATCTTCTGCTGATCCAGGATCTTCTGCTGGTCCAGGATCTTCTGCTGGTCCAGGATCTTCCCAGCAGACGTCTGTCCGCCAGGCACTGAAGCCAGAAGCTGCAGCAGGAAGCCGAGCTGCCGGCGGGGACTCGCCCCCCCCTGGAAGAGAGCTGGACTCATGATGCAGAACTAAGGAGGGTTCTGTCCCCCTGGGTTAGGGGTAGTTAACCCTGGGTTAGTTAACCCTGGCTTAGGGGGTAGTTAACCCTGGGGTAGGGGGTAGTTAACCCTGGTTTAGTTAACCCTGGGGTAGTTAACCCTGGCTTAGGGGGTAGTTAACCCCGGGGTAGTTAACCCTGGCTTAGGGGGTAGTTAACCCTGGGGTAGTTAACCCTGTGGTAGTTAACCCTGGGGTAGTTAACCCTGGCTTAGGGGGTAGTTAACCCTGGGGTAGTTAACCCTGTGGTAGTTAACCCTGGGGTAGTTAACCCTGGCTTAGGGGGTAGGTTCATTCAACACAAGGCAGCTGCGTCCTCTCACCTGGATCAGGTCCAGGTCGTCTGCTCTGCACAGCATCAGCTCCTGTCCAAGCACAGCCATTTCTGTTTGGACCAGACCAGAGCAGAGGAGAGCAGAGCAGAAGAGACCAGAGCAGAAGAGACCAGAGCAGAGCAGAAGAGAGCGGTGTGAGAGTCCACGTGTCCATCAATACACATGAAGCCGGTGCTGAGCGGTGACGCAGCGTTACCTTTAGTCAACACATCTGGGCCACTGGATCTCACCACCGCCGCCTTGGAGTTGGCAAAGTGTGGGTCGATGCTGTGAAGGGGCAGGTGTAGAGGTGGTGTGTCACAGGTGGAGGGGTGGTGTGTCCCAGGGGGACCAGGGCTCTGTGTGCTGTCTTGCATGTCGCCTACCTGCTGCAGATCCAAGCCAGGATGTCGGTGCGGTGCTGGGAGGCCGCGCACAGCAGCTGCAGCTGGCTGTCGGCGTCCTGCAGGTACAGCCCGTCCACCAGGGGGCAGCACGCCGCCTGCACACACAACGTTCAGCTGGTGTCCAGATAGTGATCCTGCCCTCATTTACCAGACACTACACAGACACTGCGCGCATAACAGCTGAGAGGCGCGCGCCTGCATCGGACCACATCGGACCATTACATGTCATTACGCTACATGTCATAACATGTCCTTATGCTACATGTCATAACATGTCCTTATGCTACATGTCATTAAGCTACATGTCATAACATGTCCTTACGCTACATGTCATAACATGTCCTTATGCTACATGTCATAACATGTCCTTATGCTACATGTCATAACATGTCCTTATGCTACATGTCATTAAGCTACATGTCATAACATGTCCTTATGCTACATGTCATTACGCTACATGTCATAACATGTCCTTACGCTACATGTCATAACATGTCCTTATGCTACATGTCATAACATGTCCTTATGCTACATGTCATTAAGCTACATGTCATAACATGTCCTTATGCTACATGTCATTACGCTACATGTCATAACATGTCCTTACGCTACATGTCATAACATGTCCTTATGCTACATGTCATAACATGTCCTTATGCTACATGTCATTAAGCTACATGTCATAACATGTCCTTATGCTACATGTCATTACGCTACATGTCATAACATGTCCTTACGCTACATGTCATAACATGTCCTTATGCTACATGTCATTAAGCTACATGTCAGCTTCTTCCCTCTGGCTGTCACCCTGATGAACAGTTGATCAGACTCTCCATCTGCACTATCTGCACTTTTTTAACTACTGCCTTTAATGTCTTTTTGAATCTTTTTTATATTTATCTAGTTTAATGTATATTGTGTATGTATGAGAGAGCAAAGTGGAACCGGAGACAAATTCCATGTATGTGAAAACTTTCATGGCCATTAAAGCTGATTCTGATTCTGATTCTGATGTCATAACATGTCCTTACGTTACATGTCATAACATGTCCTTACGCTACATGTCATAACATGTCCTTACGCTACATGTCATTAAGCTACATGTCATAACATGTCCTTACGCTACATGTCATAACATGTCCTTATGCTACATGTCATTAAGCTACATGTCATAACATGTCCTTACGTTACATGTTCTTACGTTACATGTCCTTACGCTACATGTCATTACGGCGTAATGACATGTAGCGTAATGATTACGCTACATGTCATTACGCTACATATAACATGTCCTTATGCTACATGTCCTTAAGTTACATGTCATTACGCTACATGTCATTACGCTACATATACTTACGTTACATATCATTACGATACATATCCTTACGTTACATGTCATTACGCTACATATCCTTACGCTACATATCATTACGCTACATATCCTTACGTTGCATATCCTTACGTTAAATATCCTTACACTACACATCCTTACGTTACATATCCTTACGTTACATGTCGTGTTAGTCATACACGGTAGAACAGTTACAAGTAGCTCCGGAGAGCAAACAGATATACCGAGTGAAGTATGACGATATCTAATCCGATATATAAAATTATATAGTAAAATATCCTCTCATCACTTTATGCTGTTCTTACCTGTAAAGCAGCATAAACATGTCGAACGAGTTGTTTTTCTTTCAAAGCACCCGCCATTAGACAAGCTGCTTCTGGTTCCGGTTCTTCTTCTTCTGCTTCTGCTTCTTCTTCTTCTTCTTCTTCTTCTTCTTCTTCTTCTTCTTCTTCTTCTTCTTCTTCTTCTTCTTCTTCTGCTGTGACGCTTTGGACACATTACTGCCACCTACTGACCTGGAATGCTTCTAAAAATAAAATCATATAAACAAGAAATAAGTCAAGGAAAACAGGAACATAAAAAAAGATAAGAATACTCAATGATTATGAAGATGATTAAAAGTTATTAATTCTGATGTGTTTGTCTCACATGGAGGAGACAGAAAAGAAAGCTTTGTATTCTGGGGAGAAACTAAAACCCTAAAAACATAAAGTTATTATTTATAACTTTATGTAGTTTTCGGTGAGAAGTTAAGTGTAAGTTCAACTGAAGAGAGACGCAGTGGGAGGAGCCTCCCCGTGTTGCCCAACGGGTTTGTCTTGTCTGGGGAACACAAGCTCACTCAGAACACCGGCAACCAACGCAGAGCACACAGAGCACAGAGACCACAGACCACAGAGACCACAGAGACCACAGAGCACAGAGCACACAGAGCACAGAGACCACAGAGAGCACAGAGACCACAGACCACAGAGACCACAGACCACAGAGAGCACAGAGAGCACAGAGAGCACAGAGCACACAGAGCACAGAGACCACAGAGAGCACAGAGACCACAGAGCACAGAGCACACAGACCACAGAGACCACAGAGAGCACAGAGACCACAGACCACAGAGACCACAGACCACAGAGAGCACAGAGACCACAGAGCACACAGAGCACAGAGACCACAGAGACCACAGAGACCACAGACCACAGAGACCACAGAGAGCAGAGAGCAGAGAGACCACCGGACCCGTCAGGATCACCTGCAGGACCCCGAGGAGAGGAGCATGGAGGACGTCCCTCTGCATGGAGCCAGAGACGTGGAGGTGAGTCAGAGCACCGCGCCTCTCCTGCTCCTCCTGCTCCTCCTGCTCCTCCTGCTCCTCCTGCTCCTCCTACTCCTCCTACTCTCACTCCTTCTCCCGTCCTCTCAGTCCCGTTTACTCTCAACAACAAGGGCCACATGGGGGCCACATGGGGGCCACATGGGGGCCACATGGCCCCCTCTCTCTCCTCCCCTTCCCCCCCTCTCTCTCCCCCTCTCTCCTCCCCTTCCCTCCCCCTCTCTCTCTCTCTCTCTCTCCCCCCCCTCTCTCCCCCTCCCTCTCCCTCTCCTCCTCTGACCTCCTGAGTACAGAGCTGTTGGTGACACTGTGAGCCCCTCTGGGTGGACACGTGTCTGAGGCCCCGCCCCTCTGGGTGGACACGTGACTGAGGCCCCGCCCCTCTGGGTGGACACGTGTCTGAGTCCCCGCCCCTCTGGGTGGACACGTGACTGAGGCCCCGCCCCTCTGGGTGGACACGTGTCTGAGGCCCCGCCCCTCTGGGTGGACACGTGTCTGAGGCCCCGCCCCTCTGGGTGGACACGTGTTTGAGGCCCCGCCCCTCTGGGTGGACACGTGTCTGAGGTTCCGCCCTCTGACCGCTTTCATGTCCTCTCAGGCACAGGCCGCGCCCTCTGGAAAGGTGCGCCGGCCCGTCAACATGAACCACTACGCCACGAAGAAGACGGCGGCCCAGAGCATGCTGGACATCGCTCTGCTGATGGCCAACTCGTCCCAGCTGAAGACGGTTCTGTACGTGGGGCCCGGCTACCGCTTCTACACGCCCCTCATCGTGCTGCTGGTGCTGTCCATCACGCTGCAGGTGTCCGTGGGGCTGCTGCTCGTCTTCATCGGCAAGTCGCCCGCCGTGTTGCGCCTCCTCTGACCTCCTGTGACCTCCTCCTCTGTGCACCTGTGTTACATTCCTCTGACCGGGAGTCTGTTACGAAGTCTCCTGGGAGGCTGATAGACCGCTCGACGTAGAGCGTCACATCCCTCCTCCACGTAGAGCATCACATGCCTCCTCCATATAGAGCGTCACATCCCTCCTCCATATAAAGCGTCACATCCCTCCTCCACATAGAGCGTCACATCCCTCCTCCACATAGAGCGTCACATGCCTCCTCCACATAGAGCGTCACATGCCTCCTCCACATAGAGTGTCACATCCATCCTCCACGTAGAGCGTCACATCCCTCCTCCACGTAGAGCATCACATGCCTCCTCCATATAGAGCGTCACATCCCTCCTCCGTATAAAGCGTCACATCCCTCCTCCACATAGAGCGTCACATGCCTCCTCCACATAGTGTCACATCCCTCCTCCACGTAGAGCGTCACATCCCTCCTCCACATAGAGCGTCACATCCCTCCTCCACATAGAGCGTCACATGCCTCCTCCACATAGAGCGTCACATCCCTCCTCCACATAGAGCGTCACATGCCTCCTCCATATAGAGCGTCACATGCCTCCTCCATATAGAGCATCACATCCATCCTCCATATAAAGTGTCACATCCCTCCTCCACGTAGAGCGTCACATGTCTCCTCCATATAGAGCGTCACATGCCTCCTCCATATAGAGCGTCACATGCATCCTCCATATAGAGCGTCACATGTCTCCTCCATATAGAGCGTCACATGCCTCCTCCATATAGAGCGTCACATGCATCCTCCATATAGAGCGTCACATGCCTCCTCCATATAGAGCGTCACATGCATCCTCCATATAGAGCATCACATGCCTCCTCCATATAGAGCATCACGTCCATCCTCCATATAAAGTGTCACATCCCTCCTCCACATAGAGCGTCACATGTCTCCTCCACATAGAGCGTCACATGCCTCCTCCATATAGAGCATCAAATGCCTCCTTCATATAGAGCATCACATCCCTCCTCCATATAAAGCGTCACATGCCTCCTCCATATAGAGCGTCACATCCCTCCTCCATATAGAGCGTCACATCCCCCTGTGGTCTCTGTGCTCTGTGCTCTGTTTGATTCTTCTCCTCCTCCTCCTTCCTCCCCCCCTCCTCCTCTCCCCCCTCCTCCTCCTCCTCCCCCCCTCCTCCTCCTCCTCCTCCTCCTTACTGATCTCTTGTTGCAGTGAAGTACGATCTGAACGACGTGAGGAAGCACGCTAAACTCAACTCCATGAACAACGTGGCCACCATGTTCGTCTTCTTCACCGTACTCATCAACATCTTCATCACCGCGCTGGGCTTTGAGGGCTACACCGGCAGGTACTGGTCCAGAACACACGCAGGTTCTATGCTACTGGTTCTGGTCCAGAACACACGCAGGTTCTATGCTGTTGGCTCTATGCTGTTGGTTCTATGCTGTTGGTTCTATGCTGTTGGCTCTATGCTGTTGGCTCTATGCTGTTGGCTCTATGCTGTTGGTTCTGGTCCAGAACACGTAGCCGTGGAGCTCTCAGTACTGGTTCTGGTGTCTCCACAGGGGTGTTGGGTCACAGGCGGCTGCTCTATCAGAAGCTCACCTTTCCATCCTGCCCAACGACCTCAACGTGACCTTTGGCCTTTGACCCGGTCCCCTGGCGCCTCGAGGCATTCGGGTTCTGCTGTACCAGCTCCTGGTTCAGTATCGACTTTGGGCAACGGTTCTCCAGCTGGAACAAATCTTTCATTCCTCGTTGGACCTCGTGGATCGGTGAGAGGCTCTGGACCCGGGACCAGAACAGCTGACCCCTCCTCTCAGGTCACCATGCCGACAGACTCCTCCCCCCGGGCCACGCTTCTGACTGGTAAATATATACATATGCATATACATATATATATATATATATACAGGACTGTCTCATAAAATTAGAATATTGTGATAAAGTTCTTTATTTTCTGTAATGCAATTTAAAAAAACTAAAATGTCATGCATTGTGGATTCATTACAAATCAACTGAAATGTTGCAAGCCTTTTATTCTTTTAATATTGCTGATTATGGCTTACAGCTTAAGAAAACTCAAATATCCTATCTCTAAATATTAGAATATTTCCTCAGACCAAGTAAAATAAAGATTAATAACAGCAAAACCAAATCAAACATTGTAAATGTCCATTAATGCACTCAGGACTTGTTGGGAATCCTTTTACGGATTACTGCATCAACGCGGCGTGGCATGGAGGCAATCCGCCTGTGGCATTGCTGAGGTGTTATGGATGCCCAGGAGGCTTCACTAGGGCCTTTAGCTCATCTGCATTGTTGGTCTGGTGTCTCTCAGCTTCCTCTTCACAACACCCCACACATTCTCTCTGGGGTTCAGGCCAATGGAGGCCAGTAATGCCATGGTCAGGACACCAGTTACTGCTGGTTCTGGCACTGGGCAGGTGCCAGATCATGCTGGGAAATGAGATCCTCATCTCCATGGAGCTTTTCAGCAGACTCTAAAGTCTCTTGGTCCACAGCTGCATTGACTCTGGACTTGGTGAAACCCAGTGGACCAACACCAGCAGCTGGCATGGCTCCCCAAACCATCACTGACTGGGAGCTTCACACTGGATTTCATCCACTGGGATGTTGCTCCTCTCCAGCCTTTCTCCAGACTCTGGGCCTTGGCTTCCAGATGAAACTCAACACTTGCTTTGGTCTGGAAAGAGGACTTTGGACCCTCTGACCTGTCCGCTGCTTCTTTCCAGTTCATGAGACATTCAAGTGATGAGTTGAATACCCTAGAGAATACTTTATCATGATATTCTAATGTTTAGAGTTTGACTTTTCTTAAGCTGTAAGCCATAATCAGCAATATTAAAAGAATAAAAGGCTTGCAATATTTCAGTTGATTTGTAATGAATCCAGAATGCATGACATTTTAGTTTTTTTAATTGCATTACAGAAAATAAAGAACTTTATCACAATATTCTAATTTTCTGAGACAGTCCTGTATATATATATATATATATTTATAGATATATATGTATATATGTATATATATACATATATATATATATATATATTTGTAGATATATATGTATATATATATATATATTTATGAATATATATGTATATATATATTTATAAATATATATGTATATATATATTTCTATATATATATATGTATATATATATATTTATAAATATATATGTATATATATACATATATATATATATTTATAAATATATATATATATTTATATATTTCTAGATATATATGTATATATATTTATAAATATATATATGTATATATATATTTCTAGATATATATATGTATATATATATGTATATATTTATAAATATATATATGTATATATATATATATACATATATACATATATCTTTTAGAGTTGTATGTCTGTTATTTTTATACGTAACTTGGCGTCTGAAATAAAGAATAAACAATACAGAATAAAGAATACATATATATATATTTATAAATATAAATATATATATATATATAATATAAATATATATAAATATAAATATATATAGGACACGTTGATGTTCTCAGTATTCGTCCTTCTCTGGAGACATGTCTGTCCAACGATGTCTGATCACGACATCAGGCCGACACCTTCTCAAGTCCCTCAGAGGACCGACGTCCCGCTGTGAGGACACCTTGTTGACACCTTGTTGACACCTTGTTGACCTTACTGCACATGAACGTTGATGACTTAGCTGAAGACTTGTTCACTGTGGTTAAGTAGGACGCTGACATCTGTAAATGTTGGTTGTCTCAGTTTATATTGTTCCATAACCTGGAATCTCTGAGGCTCCTAGAGGAGCCTCACCTCCTTCCTCTATCTCTAAGGCTCCTAGAGGAGCCTCATCTCCTTCTTCTATCTCTAAGGCTCCTAGAGGAGCCTCACCTCCTTCCTCTATCTCTAAGGCTCCTAGAGGAGCCTCATCTCCTTCCTCTATCTCTAAGGTTCCTAGAGTAACCTGGGTCCTTACCGATGGGTCCTTAAGGAGGTCCTAACTCCAGCAGGGGCCCCTCGCATGGGGCCCCTGGCATCGACCGTGTGGCTCCGTCTCAGAGCTTTCCCCCTGCAGCGTGTTGAGATGCCACCTAGTGGCCCCTCGTGCAACTACACCCCCTTCTGAAGCGGTTGTTCCATGATAACCGTTATGTTGAAGCCCTCAGACCAGCTGCTCAGCTGTGACATATTCATGAAGTTCAACCAACACACTCAATAAAGGACGGTTCTGAATCCTGTGGGTTTTGTTTTCCTGGCACAGAAGAATACATGTGAATGTTTAACATGTTTATCAATGTGGAGCATCACACATTCATACACACACACACACTCATACACAACACACACACGCACACACACACACACCGTCTGTGTTCAGGACTCGTCCCCCGGAGTCGGGACAAGTCGAGTTGTCCTGAAGACCTCATGTGGGGCTCTGGAATGACCCAGTTCCTCCCCGGTGGTCGTATGCAGTACTACCACTACTGTACTAGTACTGTACTAGTAGCACTAGTACTACTAGTGTACTAGTAGTACTAGTACAGTACTACAACTGTGTGCTGAGCAGTAACTCCAAACCGATTGAATTCAACAGTTTTACATTTGTCATCATTTAGAATCTTCAATCATCGTAAAAAAACACAAAACAAATTGACAGAAAAATAGGTAGACAACTTTATTGTGTATCAAAATACTGTCTTACAAACACTTTAAAGCCTTTTTATTTATGAAAAGATTATTATTTGTCGTTCTGAAAGATAGACTATGCACAAAGCGAGCTGGAAGGAGGGGGGGGGGCAACAGCTGTTCTCTTGTGGTGGATCAGGACATCGTCTTCAGCCCAGTAGAACCTCCTAGAACCTTCCCTTTTAAGAGCCTTTGGTGTGTGAGCGTGAACACGTGTAGATGTGTGTGTGGCAGCAGAGTTCAGCCTGGTGAGGGTGGAGTACCGTGACCTGCCACCAGGAAGCCACTGTGAGCCGTGTCTCTTCTCTATGACCCAATGACCTCCTGACCTATCGGGGCTCCAGTCCTGCTGATCAAACCTCTTCCATCCTTCCTGTCTGCAAGAGAAGCTCCTCCAGTGTAAACAGTGGCCTTCCGCCCAATGCTACGCTACGCTACCTCCTGGTTCACTGGTCGGACGGCTCTCCGCCCACCACGTCTTCCCACCCGAAATGTACTCACAGAAACCAGCAGCAGCAGAAGGAAACGAGGAGAGGTGCGTCAGAAAGAGAGCGAGCCGACTTGTTTTCGAGTGATTAAATAGTGAGAGGACACAGAAGAAGAGCTCTGAACCTGTAAACATGGCGAGCGGCGAGCGCGCGGCGCGGCCTACACCGTGACGCGGTAGGGGCTGCCGGGGATGTGCTCGTCTCCCCACTTCACCACCAGCACGTACTCGCCCTTCTCCTTCAGCTGGTAGCTCACGTTGTACAGCCGGCGGCCCACGTGCTTCACCAGCACCTCCTCGCACGGCACCACGGGCCCGGCCACGCCCACCAGCAGCATGTTGTGACCTGGGGGCGGAGCCACAGGGAGCCACAGGTGAGCCACAGGTGAGCCGGACGCCGGGCGGAACCCTGGTGTGTGTGTGTCTGTGTGTGTGTGTACGTGTGTGTGTCTGTGTGTACATGTGTGTGTGTCTGTGTGTACGTGTGTGTGTGTGTCTGTGTGTGTGTACGTGTGTCTGTGTGTCTGTGTGTATGTGTGTGTGTCTGTGTCTGTGTGTGTGTCTGTGTACATGTGTGTGTGTCTGTGTGTACGTGTGTGTGTGTGTCTGTGTGTGTGTACGTGTGTCTGTGTGTACGTGTGTGTGTCTGTGTCTGTGTGTGTGTCTGTGTACGTGTGTGTGTGTCTGTGTGTACGTCTGTGTGTGTCTGTGTGTACGTGTGTGTGTACGTGTGTCTGTCTGTGTGTGTGTCTGTGTGTGTGTGTGTGTACATGTGTGTGTCTGTGTGTCTGTGTGTACGTGTGTGTGTGTCTGTGTTTACGTGTGTGTGTCTGTGTGTACGTGTGTGTGTGTCTGTGTGTACGTGTGTGTGTCTGTGTGTCTGTGTGTGTGTACGTGATTCACTATTATAACCCTCTTTGTGGACTAACCCTCCTCTTGGACTAACCCTCCTCGTGGACTAACCCTACTCGTGGACTAACCTACTCGTGGACTAACCCTCCTTGTGGACTAACCCTCCTCATGGGGTCAGGGTTCTATGGTTAGTGATATAGGGTCAAGGTTCTAGGGTTAGTGATCTAGGGTTAGGGGTCAAGGTTCTAGGGTTAGTGTTTTAGGGTTAGTGATCGAGGGTTAGGGTTAGTGATCTAATGTTAGGGGTTAGGGTTCTAGGGTTAGTGATCTAGGGTTAGTGATTGAGGGTTAGGGTTCTGGGGTTAGTGATCGAGGGATAGGGTTCTAGGGTTAGTGATCAAGGGTCAGGGTAAGTGATCTAATGTTAGGGGTTAGGGTTCTAGGGTTAGTGATCAAGGGTTAGGGTTAGTGATCTAATGTTAGGGGTTAGGGTTCTAGGGTTAGTGATCTAGGGTTAGGGGTTAGGGATCTCGGGTTAGTGATCTCGGGTTAGGGGTTAGGGATCTCGGGTTAGAGATCTCGGGTTAGGGGTTAGGGTTCTAGGGTTAGTGATCGAGGGTTAGGGTTCTAGGGTCATAGTTCTAGGGGCAGACACACACCTGCTTTACTGCAGTCGACACTGAAGCTGTTCTTCTGGCCCGTGAAGGCCTTGCTGAGACCCGGGCCCTTGGCCAGGACCTTGCTGGCGTCGGATTGGGTGGGAGCTCCCTGCTGCGAGCAGCTGATGGCCCGGGTCACCGGGTCCACCATGACGGACGAGGTCTCGTGCATGCTGTGGCTGGACACCAGCTTGGAGCCTGCAGGAGGGGGAGGGGCAGTTGATCTCAGGGGTTCGTTCCGCGTGGAGCTCGTCGTGGAGAAAGGAACTCGGCGCTCACCGGTGATCTTGGCTTTGAAGGGGCTTCCGACGATGTGGTAGGGGCCGCCGTATTTGATGGAAATCAGATAGTTGCCAGGAGCCATCGGGGTGTATGTGACCTTGTAGCCCTCGGGGCACTCCACGCAGTCCATCTTCACCTTGGACGGCCCGTCGATGGTCACAGCTAAAGCGCCAGGGCCCGCCTTGCTGGTGTTCACCACAAATTCACACGCAGTTCCTGGAGGCCAACGGGAGGAGTTGTGAGGCGAGGATGGGGACAGGTCTGGTGGACCGAGCGGGCAGTACGTTACCTGTGGTGCCTCCCTCCAGTCCGGCCCCGTATGCCGACACCATCCCAGGGTCTCCGGCCTGGCCCGTTTCTCCTACCCGGATCTTAAATGGACTACCGGGGATGTGGCTTCCATTGAACTTCACATCGATCAGATAGAGGCCGTTCTCTCTGGGGATGAACCGAACTGCATACTTATCTACACACAGGAAGGAGGAGAGGAACGAGGAGGTGTCCTCCGTCAGCAACACATTAAAGGCCCTTCGGCGTGCTTGGGCAAGGGCCCGGTGGTCACCTTGGTCTATCTCCGTGACGCAGCACTCCTCCAGAGCTCCAGAGGGGCTGTGGACCTTTGCGTCGATCGCCCCCTTCGCTCCGTTCAGGCTGACGGCGAACGACGCCGGTTGGTTCACCTTCAAGCCCGACTCCTGCTCGACAACACACACTGACACGCTCAACACTGCATCGGCATTATGGAACGGCCATCGGCGTGCTCTACGGGCCCACATCGAGCATCGTGTCCCACCGCGAGCTCCTGCTTACCTCAGGCTGCTAACAAGGCTAAAGAGGGCGTGACGGGCGGAGGAAACCGGTGGCGTCGAAAAGAGAAACCAGAGGCAGAAACAGAGCGCTGAGAAGGAGCGTTTACCGACTGTTTACTGAGTGTTTACTGAGTGTTTACCGACTGTTTACTGAGTGTTTACTGAGTGTTTACCGACTGTTTACTGAGTGTTTACAGACTGTTTACTGAGCGTTTACCGACTGTTTACTGAGTGTTTACCGAGTGTTTACCGAGTGTTTACTGAGTGTTTGCTGAGTGTTTACCGACTGTTTACTGAGTGTTTACCGACTGTTTACTGAGCGTTTACCGACTGTTGAGTGTTTACTGAGTGTTTACCGACTGTTTACTGAGCGTTTACCGACTGTTGAGTGTTTACTGAGTGTTTACTGAGCGTTTACCGACTGTTGAGTGTTTACCGAGTGTTTACTGTGTGTTTACTGAGTGTTTGTTGAGTGTTTACCGACTGTTTACTGAGTGTTTGCTGAGTGTTTACCGACTGTTTACTGAGCGTTTACCGACTGTTGAGTGTTTACTGAGCGTTTACCGACTGTTGAGTGTTTACTGTGTGTTTACCGACTGTTTACTGAGTTTTTACCGAGTGTTTACTGTGTGTTTACTGAGTGTTTGTTGAGTGTTTACCGACTGTTTACTGAGTGTTTGCTGAGTGTTTACCGACTGTTTACTGAGCGTTTACCGACTGTTGAGTGTTTACTGAGTGTTTACCGAGTGTTTACTGTGTGTTTGTTGAGTGTTTGTTGAGTGTTTACCGACTGTTTACTGAGTGTTTGCTGAGTGTTTACTGAGTGTTTGCTGAGTGTTTGTTGAGTGTTTACCGACTGTTTACTGAGTGTTTATTGAGTGTTTGCTGAGTGTTTGCCGACTGGTTACTGAGTGTTTATTGAGTGTTTGTTGAGTGTTTACTGAGTGTTTACCGACTGTTTACTGAGTGTTTACTGAGTGTTTACTGAGTGTTTACTGAGTGTTTGCTGAGTGTTTGCTGAGTGTTTACCGACTGTTTACTGAGTGTTTACTGAGTGTTTACCGACTGTTTACTGAGTGTTTACTGAGTGTTTGCTGAGTGTTTACTGAGTGTTTGCTGAGTGTTTACTGAGTGTTTGCTGAGTGTTTACCGACTGTTTACTGAGTGTTTACTGAGCGTTTACCGACTGTTGAGTGTTTACCGACTGTTTACTGAGTGTTTACCGACTGTTTACTGAGCGTTTACCGACTGTTGAGTGTTTACTGAGTGTTTACCGAGTGTTTACTGTGTCTTTACTGAGTGTTTGTTGAGTGTTTACCGACTGTTTATTGAGTGTTTGCTGAGTGTTTACCGACTGTTTACTGAGCGTTTACCGACTGTTGAGTGTTTACTGAGTGTTTACCGAGTGTTTACTGAGTGTTTGCTGAGTGTTTACCGACTGTTTACTGAGTGTTTACCGACTGTTTACTGAGCGTTTACCGACTGTTTACTGAGTGTTTACTGAGTGTTTACCGAGTGTTTACTGTGTGTTTGTTGAGTGTTTACCGACTGTTTACTGAGTGTTTGCTGAGTGTTTACTGAGTGTTTACTGAGTGTTTGCGTAGTGTTTGCTGAGTGTTTGCTGAGTGTTTACTGAGTGTTTACCGACTGTTTACTGAGTGTTTACTGAGTGTTTACTGAGTGTTTACTGAGTGTTTGCTGAGTGTTTACTGAGTGTTTGCTGAGTGTTTACTGAGTGTTTACCGAGTGTTTGCTGAGTGTGTGGAGGTGAGTCAGCGTTGGACAGGGAAAGAACCATAGATGGAAAGTCATGCAAGTTATAAATAGAAATATTAGAATTTAAATGTTTACTTGGTATCGAATCACAAATGAAGAAAACAAACAGGTGGAATAAGAATATGAACATTTTTACTCCATCTGTTGTCAGGAAAGTGGCCCGTCGCACCTCTTTAGCCCTTTAGCGCCCCCTGTCTGAGAGGTGGGAGGCTGTTGGCAGCCTTTAGAATGAGGCACGAGAAACACACACCGTGCTCTGGTACCCAGAAGCCTTTGCACCGCCTCTCAATGCAGCAGCAGCAGCAGCTGTTGGGCGTCTTCACCCTGAAACCATGACGACCCGGCGGCCCCGCGGACGCAGAGCGCTGCTGCTGCTGCACCGCGGCCTCGTGTGTGTGTCCCAGAGCCTCACCTGAAGACTGGCCACAGTGAGGCGGCGGGCGTCATCGGACGGCGAGGCCACGGGCACCACGAAGGGGCTGTCGGGGATGTGCTCGTCGTTGAAGCGGATCGACACCTCGTAGTCTCCTGCAGGGCGACGGGTCCAGTCAGAACCACAACAGTCAGACCGACCGCACAGAACATTTAGAACCTGCAGCAAAGGAGCGGCTGTAAGCCCCGCCTCTCACCGGGCTCCTGCACCACGTAGGACACTCCGCTGGACCCATCCTTGCGGTCCTCAAAGGCAATTTCAGCCTTGCTCGGCCCCTCAACAGCAATACTGAGCCCTCCGGCGCCGGCCTCCCTGGTCCAGATGCTGAACTCAGCTACACAACACAAACGAGTCAGTACGCGCTGTAGAACCACTCAGAACAACCATCCAGAACACACCGACCTGGCACTCCCGCCTCCGCCCTCTCCAGGCCCGGCCCTCCGGCCCGGACCTTGTGAGCCCCGCCCTCTCCGAGGGGGCCGACGGTGAACTGGAACGGGCTGCCGGGCACGTGCACGCCGTTGTACTTCACGCACACGGTGTGCACGCCGGTCTCCGTGGGGACGAAGCGAATGCAGTAGGTGTTGTTCTCGCCCTCCATGATGTCGGCCTTGTGGACCTGGCCAGACGGGCTGGTCACCTGGGCCGTCATGTCCGCGATGCTGATCTCTGGAGAGGAAACACAGTGAGGCCACGCCCATTTTCATTGGAGATGACATCGAGAAGACCTGGACAAAGAAACATTAACCCGGACGGGGGTTCAACTGAGAATGTCTACTGCTGATGAACTTTGACTTGTGTGTAACGTCTGGAGAACTTTCTACTTAACGAGGCGCATGCAAGGTCTAACCCTACAAGGCCTAACCCTACAAGGTCTAACCCTACAAGGCCCAAGCCTACAAGGCCCAAGTCTACAAGGTCTAACACTACAAGGTCTAACCCAGCATGGTCTAACCCTACAAGGTCTAACCCTGCATGGTCTAACCCTACAAGGTCTAACCCTACACGGTCTAACCCTGCAAGGCCTAACCCTACAAGGTCTAACCCTACAAGGCCTAACCCTACAAGGCCTAACCCTACAAGGCCTAACCCTACAAGGCCTAACCCTACAAGGCCTAACCCTGCATGGTCTAACCCTACAAGGCCTAGCCCTGCATGGCCTAACCCTACATGGTCTAACCCTACAAGGTCTAACCCTACAAGGCCTAGCCCTGCATGGTCTAACCCTACAAGGCCTAACCCTACATGGTCTAACCCTACAAGGCCTAGCCCTGCATGGCCTAACCCTACATGGTCTAACCCTACAAGGCCTAGCCCTGCATGGCCTAACCCTACATGGTCTAACCCTACAAGGTCTAACCCTACAAGGCCTAACCCTGCATGGCCTAACCCTGCATGGCCTAACCCTACATGGTCTAACCCTACAAGGCCTAACCCTGCATGGCCTAACCCTGCATGGCCTAACCCTACATGGCCTAACCCTACATGGTCTAACCCTACAAGGCCTAACCCTGCATGGCCTAACCCTGCATGGCCTAACCCTACATGGCCTAACCCTACATGGTCTAACCCTACAAGGCCTAACCCTCCATTTTGAATCATGTTCAAACCAGTTCCCACATATGAGCATCAGTCATGTAGTACCTGGGATTTTCAGGCTGAGGTCACACTGGCTGCCCACGTTGGCCACCGACGCCGCCCTCCTCTTCCTCGTGATGCTCTCCTTCATTCTGCCCTCACCGGTGACCTTCACTGTGAACGCACTCCCTATACGACACAAGGACACATTGTGACGACATACAGACACATTGTGAGGACACATGGACACATTGTGAGGACATAAGGACACATTGTGACGACATAAGGACACATTGTGACGACATACGGACACATTGTGAGGACACATGGACACATTGTGAGGACATAAGGACACATTGTGAGGACACAAGGACACATTGTGAGGACATAAGGACACATTGTGATGACATACGGACACATTGTGAGGACACAAGGACACATTGTGAGGACACAAGGACACATTGTGATGACATACGGACACATTGTGAGGACACAAGGACACATTGTGAGGACACATGGACACATTGTGAGGACACAAGGACACATTGTGACGACATACGGACACATTGTGAGGACACATTGTGAGGACACATGGACACATTGTGAGGACACAAGGACACATTGTGACGACATACGGACACATTGTGACGACATACGGACACATTGTGAGGACACATTGTGAGGACACATTGTGAGGACACATTGTGAGGACACATGGACACATTGTGAGGACACAAGGACACATTGTGACGACATACGGACACATTGTGACGACATACGGACACATTGTGAGGACACATGGACACATTGTGACGACATACGGACACATTGTGAGGACATACGGACACATTGTGACGACATAAGGACACATTGTGACGACATACGGACACATTGTGAGGACACATGGACACATTGTGACAACACACGGACACATTTTGAGGACACATGGACACATTGTGAGGACACAAGGACACATTGTGACGACATACGGACACATTGTGAGGACACATGGACACATTGTGACGACACAAGGACACATTGTGAGGACATAAGGACACATTGTGAGGACATAAGGACACATTGTGAGGACATAAGGACACATTGTGAGGACATAAGGACACATTGTGACGACACAAGGACACATTGTGAGGACACAAGGACACATTGTGACGACACATTGTGACGACACAAGGACACATTGTGAGGACACATGGACACATTGTGAGGACACAAGGACACATTGTGAGGACACACGGACACATTGTGACGACACACGGACACATTGTGACGACACACGGACACATTGTGACGACACAAGGACACATTGTGACGACACAAGGACACATTGTGACGACACAAGGACACATTGTGAGGACACATGGACACATTGTGAGGACACAAGGACACATTGTGACGACACAAGGACACATTGTGAGGACACATGGACACATTGTGACGACACAAGGACACATTGTGACGACACACGGACACATTGTGACGACATAAGGACCCATTGTGAGGACATAAGGACACATTGTGACGACACACGGACACATTGTGACGACACACGGACACATTGTGACGACATACGGACACATTGTGACGACACAAGGACACATTGTGAGGACACAAGGACACATTGTGACGACAGAAGGACACATTGTGAGGACACAAGGACACATTGTGACGACACATTGTGACGACACATGGACACATTGTGACGACACATGGACACATTGTGACGACACATTGTGACGACACATGGACACATTGTGACGACATAAGGACACATTGTGAGGACATAAGGACACATTGTGAGGACACATGGACACATTGTGACGACACATTGTGACGACACAAGGACACATTGTGAGGACACATGGACACATTGTGACGACACAAGGACACATTGTGACGACACATTGTGACGACACAAGGACATGTTGCATCATCCCTGTCTTACCCACCTGGCACATGTTGGTCAGCAAACTTGATGTTGATGATGTAATGTCCCGGCTCGGTGGGGGAGTAGGTGACCTTACAGGTGCCGTCCTCCTGGTCCTCGGTGTTGATGTCCACTTTGCTCGGGCCCTCGATGGACAGACTCAGGCCGCCATATCCTGAGTGGACGAGACAGACGATTAATAGGAAACGAGGACGCTGGCGGACGCGTCCCCCTCCTGAGTCCAGCCGTACCGGCTTCTCGAGTGTCGATGATGAACTCGGCCGGCTCGGAGGTGCGCGCCTCGTCCAGGCCCGGCCCGCTCACGCGCACGCGGCCCGCGTCGCCCAGCTCCGATTGGTCGATCAGGACGGAGATGGGGCTGCTGGGGATGTGGCGGCCGCTCTGCTTGATGTTCACCAAGTGCTCGCCGATCTCCTTCGGGACAAACGAGACGCCTGTAACACAAGGACGAAGAGGAGGGTGGACAAGGATGAAGAGGAGGGTGGAGACAAGGATGAAGAGGAGGGTGGAGACAAGGATGAAGAGGAGGGAGCCCCTCACCGACGTGTCCGTTGCGCAGCATCTTCAGCAGGCAGGGCTCCTCGCGGCCCGAGGGCGAGGTCAGGGACGAGGTCAGCTGGCCGAGGTCAAAGTCCCCGATGTCCAGCGGGACGTCTGCGGCCGAGCCCACCTTCAGATGGGACATCCTCATGGAGTCGTCCCCTGAGGACAGAGAGGACATGGGTCTTGGACGTGGTCCTGGTCCTGGTCCTGGACCTGGTCCTGGACCTGGTACTTCCAGTCCATACATACGGGTCAGAACCAGCTGCTCTTACCAGTGATGCGGGCCGAGAAGGGGCTGCCCGGGATGTGCTGCTCGTTGTATTTCACCAGGATGCTGTAGTCCCCTGGCAGGACGGGCAGGTAGGACACGGTGCAGGTCCCGTCCTGGTTGTCCACGCAGCTGATGTCGGCCTTGGATGGACCCTCGATGGCCAGAGACAGACCCCCTTCAGGAGGACCCCGAGGCAGAGTTCAGTGACACCCACACCGTGTAACCTCCTGACCCCTGACCCCAGCAGCAGGACGTACCCTCCCCGGCGTCCTTGGTGTTGACGGTGAAGACGGCCGGCTTGTGGACCGTCCCGTGGATGAGGCCGGGCCCGTAGGCGCTCACGTTGCCGCTGTTCATGTAGTCCACGTAGAACTGTAAGGGGCTTCCTGTGGGAGAGACGGAGTCATGAGGCCGGCCCGCGTGCTGACCCGGTTCTGCCCGGTTCTTCCCGGTTCTGCCCGAGGCCCGGTGCCGGTACCGGGGATGTGGATGCCGTCGTATTTGATGTCCATCTCGTGCAGACCGGCCTCCGTGGGAGAGAACTTCACCGTCACCGTGCCGTCCTTGTTGTCTGTGATGTCGGGCTGGGCCACCGAGCCCGACGGCATCCGGACCTCACCTTCAGGGGACAGACCACAGACCACGTGACCACAGACCACAGGACTACGTGACCACAGACCACATAACACGTGACTACAGACCATGTGACCACAGACCACAGACCACATGAACACTGACCATGTGACTACAGACCACATGAACACTGACCATATGACTACAAACCACAGGACCACGTGACCACAGACCACATGACCACAGACCATGTGACCACATGAACACTGACCATGTGACTACAGACCACAGGACCACGTGACCACAGACCACATGACCACAGACCATGTGACCACATGAACACTGACCATGTGACTACAGACCACAGGACCACGTGACCACAGACCACATGAACACTGACCATGTGACCACAGACCACAGGACCACGTGACCACAGACCACGTGACCACAGGACCACGTGACCACAGACCATGTGACCACCGACCACAGACCACAGGACCACAGACCACGTGACCACAGACCACATGAACACTGACCATGTGACCACAGACCACATGAACACTGACCATGTGACCACAGACCACGTGACCACAGACCATGTGACTACAGACCACAGGACCACGTGACCACAGACCACGTGACCACAGACCACATACCACGTGACCATATGACCACAGACCACGTGACCACATACCACGTGACCACATGGCCACAGACCACGTGACTACAGACCACATGACCACGTGACCACATGACCACAGACCACGTGACCATGTGACCACATAACCCCAGACCACGTGACCACAGACCACGTGACCACAGACCACGTGACCACCGACCATGTGGCTACAGACCACAGACCACGTGACTACAGACTACATGGCCACATACCACGTGACCACGTGACCACATGACCTCAGACCATGTGACTACAGACCACATGACCACAGGACCACATAACCACAGACCACATGACCACAGACCATGTGACTACAGACCACATGACCACAGACCACATGACCACAGACCAGACCATGTGACTACAGACCACATGACCAAAGACCATGTGACCACAGGACCACATGACCACAGACCACGTGACTACAGACCACATGACCACAGGACCACATAACCACAGACCACATGACCACAGACCATGTGACTACAGACCACATGACCACAGACCACATGACCACAGACCAGACCATGTGACTACAGACCACATGACCAAAGACCATGTGACCACAGACCACATGACCACCGACCACGTGACTACAGACCACATGACAACAGACCACAGACCATGTGACTACAGACCACATGACCAAAGACCATGTGACCACAGACCACGTGACCACAGACCACCGACCATGTGGCTACAGACTACATGGCCACAGACCACGTAACCACATACCACGTGACCACAGACCACATGACCACAGGACCACATGACTACAGACCACGTGACTACAGACCACATGACCACAGACCACATGACCACAGACCATGTGACTACAGACCACATGACCACAGACCATGTGACCACAGACCACGTGACTATAGACCACGTGACTACAGACCACGTGACTATAGACCACGTGACCAGAGACCATGTGACTACAGACCACATGACCACAGACCATGTGACCACAGACCATGTGACCACAGACCACGTGACTATAGACCACGTGACCAGAGACCTACCTGTGATCTCTCCCTTCTGGATGGTGAACGGGATGACGAGGTCAAAGGGCCTCAGCCCCGCCACGTCCAGGCCGTTCATTCCCATCGGCCTGTCGGTTGCCTAGGAGACAAGGGGTCAGAGGTCAGAGATGCAGCCTGGAGAGGGTGTGGTTACAGTAACAGTCAGGGAGGGGCCACAGACATGAGATGAAAAGATGGTGATCATGGTCAGGATGATGACACAGCACTGTGAGGACGAGATGACAACAATACCGAAGGTCACAGGAGGTCAACGATGGACAAAGCACAGTGGGACAGTGTGTGAATGTGGACATCTGAGACTTTGGTCCTCCCAACATGACGTTTTGTCTCCTGAGCAGTGGTGAGCAGAGTGATGAGTCATGGTGAGCTGAGCGATGAGTCATGGTGAGCTGAGTGATGAGTCATGGTGAGCTGTGTGATGAGTCATGGTGAGCTGAGTGATGAGTCATGGTGAGCTGTGTGATGAGTCATGGTGAGCTGAGTGATGAGTCATGGCTATGAGCTGGAGGAAGAAGAAGACCCTGAGAGGTGAAAACAGGAGGAGAGGCTGGAGGTACCCAGGGCTGCTGGGCGTAGTACTGAGGCCTCTGGCTCTGCTGCATGAGCTGGTCTGACGGAGCTCCTTCCAGCGCCTGGGGGGGGGGGGTTGGAGTGAATTAGAACATGTAACCCTAACCCTATGGACCAGAAGGTTAGGCTTAACTTAACCCTATGGACCAAAGTGTTAGGCTTAACTTAACCCTATGGACCAGAGGGTTAGGCTTAACTTAACCCTATGGACCAAAGGGTTAGGCTTAACTTAACCCTATGGACCAGAGGGTTAGGCTTAACTTAACCCTATGGACCAAAGGGTTAGGCTTAACTTAACCCTATGGACCAGAGGGTTAGGCTTAACTTAACCCTATGGAGCTGGACCAGGCGGACCAGTTAGATGTCAGACTCTGGTGCCGTTGTCCCGGTAACCAGGTGGACCTGAGCTCTCCCGCCTGTGGTGAGGCTGAACTCACCGTGACCTGGAAGGGGCTGTTGGGGATGTGCTCTCCTCCGAAGCGGACGCATATCACGTACTCGCCGGGCTGCGGCGCCGTATAGAAGATGTCGAACGTCCCGTCCTCGTTTTCAACGACGTCCACGTCGAGCTCCGCCCCCTCTGGCGTGCACACGCTGCACGTCACTTTGCCTTTCCCCGCCGCCTTGGCGTCCACCGTGATGACGGTCTGCTCGCCAATCTGGATGGTCGGGCCGACGCCGGCTCCTGCAGGATGAGGAAGGTGAGCCAGGTGAGAGCGAGAAGCCTTCGACTGACCGCACAGCACTGAGCATGCTCACTCCACAAACACACCAGCATCAACATCCATCCTCCTGCGTGTTATCATGACTCGGTTATCCGACAGTACGCCTGAAGCTGGATTAGCCATTCCACCATGCCGTCCTCCGTTAGTCCGTTAGTCCAATCAGAGACGAGCGACCGGTTACGACAGGAAGTGAAGAAGAGGTGAGTGGAAGAAAAGGGAGACGAGGAGAGGCTCCTCCATGCTGGCTCCTTCAGGAGGCTTACCTAAACCGTGACCGCCGATTGAGACTGAGGACAGCGTGAAGCGGGGAGCAGAACACAGTGACAAAGAGACAGTCAGGTGGGGGGGGCAAAAAACACAGTGACAAAGAGACAGTCAGGTGGGGGGCAAAAACACAGTGACAAAGAGACAGTCAGGTGGGGGGCAAAAACACAGTGACAAAGAGACAGTCAGGTGGGGGGCAAAAACACAGTGACAAAGAGACAGTCAGGTGGGGGGGCAAAAACACAGTGACAAAGAGACAGTCAGGTGGGGGGGGGCAAAAACACAGTGACAAAGAGACAGTCAGGTGGGGGGCAAAAACACAGTGACAAAGAGACAGTCAGGTGGGGGGGCAAAAACACAGTGACAAAGAGACAGTCAGGTGGGGGGCAAAAACACAGTGACAAAGAGACAGTCAGGTGGGCGTGTGGGGGGGCAATAACTGTGCTCCAAACACTGATGGTGGAGTGTGAAGCAGGGAGGGTGTGTGTGTGCATGTGTGTGTGTGTGTGTGCGCGCGTGTGCGTGTGTGTGTGTGCGTGTTTGTGTGCCTGTGTGTGCGTGTCTGTGTGTGTGTGTGCCTGTGTGTGTGTGTGTGCCTGTGTGTGCCTGTGTGTGTGTGTGTGCCTGTGTGTGTGTGTGTGTGCCTGTGTGTGTGTGTGTGTGTGTGTGCCTGTGTGTGTGTGTGTGTGTGCAGCGGGGGTGTAACTGAGGAGCACAGCATGACGAACACTAAATAAGATACGGGCAGCACACCGAGACACGAAATCTTAAATGACTAAACAGAAAATTATTTACTCACATTTTGCAAATATAAGATGTGCATTTTTTTTATATCACTCATCCATCTGACGCTAAATGTGAAGCGAGAATTATCAGCCACTTAGCTTAGCATAGCATAGCATACAGACTGGAAGTGAAAACGGTAATCAGCTAGCTCAGCTCTGTCTACAGGAGCTAAGTCCACCTGAAGGTTCCTCAGGAACACGTTCCACCTTAAGGTTCCTCAGGAACGTGTTCCGCCTCGTGGGTTCTGTGGAACCAGGACGGAACCACAGGCAGCTCACTGTGTGACGGCCATTTGCACTTGCATCCAGTCTTTTTGCTAAGCTAACCATATCCCGGCCTCAGCCCCTTATTTAAAGGAAAGAGTGGTATAAATATTTGCGTGTGTTAAAGCTGCATTCTCTCTCCTGACCACCAGGGGGCGACTCCTCTGGTTGTATAGAAGGCTAGTTGCATGTTTACTGTTTGGTTGTTAATAATTACTGCCAATCTTTTCCTAGCGAAAATTAGCATTCCTTTTATGTCACGGCTAACCTGAAATACCCAGCCAGGAGCCGAGGGTTATCCATGCTAACGGTACCTAGCTTCACCCTCTCATTCAATCATTGTCACTTCGGGCTCCAAGAAATGAACAAAACGATCGGACGTGATTGCCACGTCTACGAGGTGAAACGAAGGTGCGTGAGCCGCGGCTGAACGGCCGCTACACACCTGTGACGCTGCACTTGCTGGCGTCTCCGGTGGGCAGGGCCCGGATGCGGTAGGGCGAGTATGGGATCTCGTCCCCGCCGTACTTAATGAGGATGGTGTATCTGCCCGTCATGTCCGGCACGTAGGACACCAGGTAGGTCCCGTCCTGGTTGTCACGGATGGTGGCCTTCTTCGGCTTCCCCTCCGGGTCCTGCGGCGGGGAAAGCGACGGCGGTTTTAACCGGTGAACCAAAGTCATCGATGTGTATCTCCTGATCCGCGTCACTCACAGTGATCTGCACCGCCAGCAGCCCCTCGCCGGCCTCTTTGGCATCGATGGTGAACTCGACGGGCAGAGAGGCGGGCACCCCGCTGGTGTTGAGGCCGGGTCCGCTGGCACGCACCTTGCTGGCATCGTGGGTGGGGAGCACCTTCACCTTGTAGGGGCTGACGGAGGGGCGGAGGAGAGGGGCATGAAGACACGCCGAGGCCCCACACACACACACACGCATGCATGCACACACACACACACACGCACACACACGCGCACACGCACGCACACACACAGGTGCGTCACCTGCGGGGGATCTCCTCGTCGGCGTACAGCACGTTGATGGAGTAGGGCCCCTCCCTGGTGGGGACGTAGTTGACCGTGTGAGTCTGGTCCCCGTTGTCCACCACCTCCACCGGCTCCACCACACCTGAACACAAGGACCGCCTCAGGACCCGCCTCCACCATCAGACGGCAGGCAGAACGCGGCCTACCTTTGGGTCCTTGTACGCGGACCTGCAGTGGGGCCACTCCGGCTTTGGAGGCGTCCACTGTGAATGCCTGTGGGACGTTGGCTCTGACGTTGGTCCCCAGGCCTGAACCCAGGCACTTCACCTTGGTGCTGTCCACGGAGTCGCTGACGGGCACCGAGAACGGGCTGCCTGCAGACGGACAGAGGGTTACCCCACGGACTGTTACCCCACGGACTGTTACCCCACAGACTGTTACCCCACAGACTGTTACCCCACAGAGGGTTACCCCACAGAGGTTGACATGATGGACACAACAGAACAGTCTTCCCTCGTCTTTCCTTTGGGACCGTTGCATGTGAATGACCCGTTGGGTTCTCAGGGGACTCGTTCTTTGGGGGACATGCTGGCGTAGGGTTCTTTGGGGGACATGCTGGCGTAGGGTTCTTTGGGGGACATGCTGGCGTAGGGTGGCCGAGTGCTCAGCGACGTACCTTTGATGGGCTGTCCTCCGTAGGTGATGTTGAGGTTGTACTTGCCGGTCTCGTATGGGATGTACTCCACACTGCAGCTGCCATCCTTATTATCAGTGCAGGACATTTTGGCCTCTGATGGACCCTCCATGGCCAGACCGAGACCACCAGTACCTGCTCCTCTGCAGAGGGAAGACGATGGGCATACATGCAGGCAAACTTCAGCAACATTTGCCTTTTCCACTTTTTACCTTTCCAAAGTCCATGTCAAATTAGTCCGCTAACGTATGAGAAAGTAAAGTGATGTGGGACAGTGTGCCCGTTAGTGTTTACTGAGATATATTTCCTTTAATATACTTTTCCTTAACAGCCTTTTTTTAGATGAATCGGGAAGCCGACAGCAAAGTCAAACTTTACTTTGAATGTAATCAAACAATAAAGAGCTCTCCATGTCCTCAACGGGTCCGGAGTCAATGCCCCCTTCAGAAACACGGCTCAGAGGGCTTCACCGGCGGTCCACAGACCCCGGTCCCAGGACCTCACATCGGAGCAGAAACAACACTTTTTAAGGCAGGTCATGTTCCCAGAACTCAGTTGGATAGTTCCCGCGGTTAAAGAGGGACATGAGTGAATGTCTCATGTCTCACTTACCGGGTTTCCACAGTGAACTTGTTGGGCTTGTTAGTGATGCCGCCTTTCAGGCCGGGACCGTGCACGCGGACGCGAGCTGGATCGCAGCCCTCGGTGACGGCGACACGGAACGGACTCTTGGGTACCAGAGAGCCGTCGTAGCAGACCTCCACGCTATGCGGACCTGAGGCACGACACGGGGTCCCGTTAGAGACGCCAACCACAGGCCGAGACACTCTGCTCAGAGGAACTCACCCTCCTCGTAGGGAGTGTACTCTACGCTGTAGGTTCCATCTCCGAGGTCGGCGATTAGGGCGTCCGTGCGGCTGCCAGACGGGTTGCTGATGAGGGTTTTGATGTGGTCTCCTCCGGTCTGTGTGAGAGCACGAGCATCCACGGTGAAGTCGGTGGTCGCCTCGCGGAAAATCCCTAAAACATCCAGAACATGGGACACGTTTACAAGCGTAAACCGGTTCAGATACGTTTGATGTAGACAACGGTGACAGGGCTCTGTACATGTGTACACCACCAGGGTTAGGGTTAACTCTAACCCTGTACATGTGTACACCACCAGGGTTAGGGTTAACTCTAACCCTGTACATGTGTACACCACCAGGGTTAGGGTTAACTCTAACCCTGTACATGTGTACACCACCAGGGTTAGGGCTAACTCTAACCCTGTACATGTGTACATTTGGGTGATGGCAGAAACGCGGTCCTCTGTACTGTGGATCAGTACCTAGTGGCTAAAGGGTAAAGGGTGAGAAATCAAAATGAAATACATGTCATCTCGTGGCCAGAAGCCGGAGTAGCGTGTGCATGAAAGCGAGTGGTGCTGACGTTCCGCAGCCAGCGCTACCTTTGCCCTCCACTCCGGGGCCGAACACTCGCACTCCGCTGGCGTCCACCGCGGGTTCCACGGTGAGCCGGGCGGGGAAGTTGGGCACGTCCTGGCCGCCGTAGCGGATGGTGAGGGTGTAGGAGCCGGGGTACAGTGGGATGTAGGTGATGGTGTACGTCCCGTCTCCGTTGTCCTGGATGTGAACCTCGGCTTCGGTGCCGCTGTCCGAGATGATCTCGATGGTTAGCTCGGCCGGGCCAGCGTTGGTGCAGTCCACGATGAACTCCCCTTTCTCCCCGACCTTGGCGCGCTCCAGGCCTGGGCCGGAGCAGCGGACCTGAGGACGGACAGATGTACATGATGAGGAGCGGTTGCACATGGTATTCTATGGATGTCGGTAACCGAGACCGACCTTGGAAGGGTCGGAGACGGGATAGGCCGTCGGGTTGAAGGGGGATCCGGGGATCGGCACTGCATCATAGGTCAGTTCCACCTGGTATGGCCCCGCCTCTCGCGGGATGAACTTCACCTGACTGGTCTCTGGGCTCAGCCCGGGCTCCACCTGACCACAGAGAGGAACCGGTTCATACCAGATCAAACCGCATATGAACATTTAGCTACAAGCGAGAGACATTCAGACCGTATTGAGGCTGAGAGGAGCTCACATGTCAACATGAAATGGACACCAAGCTCCTGGAATGCAAATCATCAAATGATACGTCGTACCTTGCTGGCCACCGGCTTCCCTGATGGCGAGGTCACCTTGGCGGCAACCTTCCCCTGACCACCAGCACCCTTTGATTTGACGGTCACTTCCTGGTCTTTGCCGACAGTCATCTCTACAATGACAGAAGCCACTGAGGTCAAACTATTACACATATCTAATGGTATGCTTGAGACTTTTTATATGGGCAACCACAAAAGGAAAATAGACATGATTGAAATATTCATAAGCAGCAAAAAGGACCAATTCAAAGAAAACCGTCCGAACACTGTTGGATCTACACTTTTCATTTCCAATAAGACGTTTTCCAATTCTCACTCGGGTCATGAATGTTTCTAACAAACTCGGAATATTGACCTCATAACTCAGAATTATTATTATCCATCGTGCAGGATTTGACATCTATTTGTTTATTTTCCTTGCAGAAAAGCGACTTTAGGTAAACAAGAGCTCTTCGTCTCGAGTTACAGATCGTTCTCACGTCGGGTGAAACGGGAGAAAGGCCCGTGAGATCCGAGGGGACGAGTTATGAACTCAGAGGACAGGAAAGGGACGCACTGTCTCCCAGGCCGGTGACGTTGATCTTGCCGAGGTCCAGGGTGGGGGCCACGGCCACGCTGAAGGGACTCTTGGGAACGGGGTCTCCTCCGTAGGTCACAGCGACACCCAGAGGGCCCTGAGGCGGGAAGGCGACATGATCACACCGACCCCCGTGTCGGACCGGTGAGCAGCTCCGGGTGCGAGAGGGCCAAGGGGCCTGCAGGGGGGGCTCTGCCTCACCTGCTGCACCGGGGTGTACTTCACCGTGTGCGTGTTGTCATGGTTGTTGAGGATCTCAAAGTCCTTGACGGCTTCTCCTTTGGTCGGGCCGCTGAAGCTGCAGTCCAGGTTGGCCTTCCCTGCTGCTTTGGTGCTCACCGTGAAGTGAGTGGGCTTGTTCAGCTCGACCCCTGAAGCAGAGGAAGCGTGGTCATGAGCGCCACAAGTCCACGACCGTCTCACCGGAGGAGGAGAGTGTCCTCACCGCTGCGGCTGAGTCCGGGTCCCTCTGCCTTGACCTTGCTGGCGTCGTGAGAAGGATCCACTTTGATCCTGATGGGCGTCATTGGAATAGCCTGAGAACACACGATGCTGCGTCACCACAGGAACACAGCCAGTGGTCCACCTGCACACTGCAGGACCCTCACCTGGTCAGCAAACAGGACCATGATGGTGTAGCTGCCGGCTCCAGGAGGCGTGTACTTGACGGTGAACGTGTCGTTGTCGTTCCGAATGATGTCAAAGTCGATGTCGGCCTCTGCCGGTCCCACCACTCCGGGGGCACACTTGATTCCTATGCTGATGTCACCTAAGGAGGTCAGGAGGTCAACGTGAGTTCTGGTGCTTCACATTGTCAGTGTATGACTACAGTGTACCAGTGTATGAATACAGTGTACCAGTGTATTACTACAGTGTACCAGTGTATGAATACAGTGTACCAGTGTATGACTACAGTGTACCAGTGTATGACTACAGTGTACCAGTGTATGACTACAGTGTACCAGTGTATGACTACAGTGTACCAGTGTACTACTACAGTGTACCAGTGTATGACTACAGTGTACCAGTGTATTACTACAGTGTACCAGTGTATGACTACAGTGTACCAGTGTATTACTACAGTGTACCAGTGTATGACTACAGTGTACCAGTGTATGAATACAGTGTACCAGTGTATTACTACAGTGTACCAGTGTATGACTACAGTGTACCAGTGTATGAATACAGTGTACCAGTGTATTACTACAGTGTACCAGTGTATGACTACAGTGTACCAGTGTATGACTACAGTGTACCAGTGTATGACCTGGAACAGTTGCCATCTTGAGACGATGAAGAAGTATGAAGAACCTGAACCCTGACCCACCACAACACGTATACCTCTATCTTAAGACAGGCATACTGTTATCTAGAGCAACTTGAGCTGCTGGAGTCACACTGAGCGCTCCTCTAGCTAACGGGACCGGGAGCGACTGGCCCACTAGCTGCTGAGCGCTCCTCTAGCTAACGGGACCGGGAGTGAGGCGTTCAGGCTGAGCTGGAGGACGCGTGCTCGCTCTGTGAAGCTAAACACACCTGTAGAGTTGGATGATCCACGGCGTGTACACATGACACGCGGTGTTTGTTGAACTAGGACGTGGCTCTGCAGAGCTCCTGTTGAGCTGCTCATCAACACAGTGGCAGAGCACACGTAGGGAGGCTTAGGGCTAGAGGAGTCGTGTGTCGGTGGCTCTACCTTGTCCAGCCTCTGCACAGTCAACCGTGAAGTATGTGGGCTCGAAGGCCTTGAGGCCGGTCTTGGCCACCCCTGGTCCGGAGACCTTCACCTTGTTTGGATGACAGCCTGCTCCGATGTTCATCTGAGGACAGAGAAGCGGCAGCTCAGGAAGAGAGCGGCTGCCGTGAGACACCCCTCTGAGAAGGTGTCAGACTCACTCTGAACGGGCTGTCGGGGATGTTCACTCCTCCCCAGGAGACCATGGCGGTGTGTTTCACTGGCTTACGAGGGGTGTAACAACAGGCGTACGTGCCGTTGCCATTATCCTTCACTTGGACCTCGACCGGAGCTCCTTCCCCGTCCTGTGGATGAGAGGACGGCTCAGAAGAGGAAGCCGAGGTCCGTTCTGATCACATGACACCGACACACTCGTACCTGAGCTGCGATCTTCAGAGGAGCTTTTCCTCCTTGCTTGGCGTCCACAGTGAACTCGGTGGGCTTCCCGACCGCCAGGCCGCTGCTCTGGAGGCCGGGGCCGAAGGCCAGCACCTGGGGCACAACAGAGCTTCAGCCTGGAGGGGTCTACAACACGGAGGAGCAGTACGGAGAACGACCTCCGTCAGCAGAAGAGGTTATCAAGAGTGAGAGCCAAATGTAATTATAATAATTCAGTTTAAAAAGATTTAAAATAGTAACTAAAGATACCTCTTTTTATTATGATTTAAAAGAATGTTTATGTTGACATTTGTATTTAAAAGCTAAATAATTTGTCGGAATGTAAGCTTCCAATCAGATGACGTCACGTCACTATATCAGCTGTGCGATGTTTTAAGCTCAGAAAGGTTGAAGCGACATCGTTTTTGACCGTGTGAACCTGTAACTTTACGTTTTTTAGTAAACAACATTTTTTATGAAAAAGGCACTTGTGTCACTCGCGTTTCAATTAATAGCTTAAAGACTGATCTCAAAAGAGTGGTACAGAAGACCCAGAAGACGACGGAGTGGCACTACATCAAGTGATTTGATAACTGAGGCTTTCTCTCTGATCGCGTCGATCTGTCCGTGGAGTCATTGATGTGTTCTAGAAGCAGCGGGGGTCGTGCACCTTGTCGGGGTAGAAGTCTTTGGCTGGTGGGTTGACGATCTCGGCCATGAAGGGCGAGTGTTGGATGTCTTCGCTGTTGCACAGCACGTGCACCGCGTACTCGCCGGGCTCGGTGGGCCAGTAGCGCACGTCACAGGACCCGTCGCCCTTGTCGTCACACTCGATCTTCGCCTGAGACGGACCTTCCACGGAGAAGCCTGACGGGGACACACAAGCTTAGGGGAGCCGTCGGTGAGGACGGACTCGGTACGATCTGCGCTCTGGGTCGCTGCTCCAGTGGGCGTCGACTCTCCGGCGTACTCACCCAGTGTGCCGACGTTGTCTCCGACCGCCTCCACCACGAAGTCGGCAGATTTGTCAACGACGCCAAACTCCAGCCCCGGACCCCAGGCCCTCACCTTCTGCTGGCCGGCCTCGGCGCCAATCTTAACCTCAATGGGACTAAAGGGGCAGAGAGCGACCGGTCAGCCCACGCCAACGTGCTCCATTTGAGTCCTCGCCTCCACGCCGGTGTGAGCGTACCTGCGGGGGATGTGCTGCCCGCCCCATGTGATGGTGATGGAGTAGGTTCCAGGTGTGTTGGGGTAATACTCAAACCCGTACGCACCATCTCCGAGATCTTTCCTCTTGCACGGCTCCTCGAGTCCTTCTGCAGATGCACAGATCACCATCAATATCCCTTTGGTGCTTTTTAAAGTCTTTTATCAACTGACAATTTCAGGAGCCACAGAAACGCTGGGCTTTGTTTGACTGTTGGAGCTCTAGCAACTCAACCCAACTGTCAGGGCCTAACCCCTAACCCTAACCCAACTGTCAGGGCCTAACCCCTAACCCTAACCCAACTGTCAGGGCCTAACCCTGCTGGGGAACAGAACTACTCACTGGGCCCCTTGATGGTGACCTTCAGCTCCCCGGTGCCGGCTCCTTTGGTGTAGACCTGGAAGTCGGCCGTCTCCTTGACCCTCAGGCCCTTTGGCTGCAGACCACGACCCTTAGCTTTACACAGGCTGGGGTTACAGGCTGTGTGTGTGTGTGGGGGGGGGGGGGGGAGAGAGAGAGAGAGAGGCACAATGATGGGGGGAGTGAAAACTAAACGATTTCCAATCCATGTTCAGGAAGAGGTTTTAGTGGTTTCAGCCCCCCCCCCATCTCATCCCACAAACAGACTTCTTCATATATTTATTAAAGGGCGAACAATAAGCTGCTGAGTCACACACACACACACACACACACACACACACACACACGGTACCCAAGAGAGATCCCAGGAAACAGGGAGTGACAGCAGAAGGAAGAGGCCGTTCCAGAAAGAGGAGCGAAACCATCGGGCCTCAGTCCGAGAGAAGAGAGGACACAACGTCCCAGCAGGAGACAGGACATGTCCTGTAGGAGGAGTCAGGAAGCAGGAGACAGGACATGTCCTGTAGGAGGAGTCAGGAAGCAGGACATGTCCTGCAGGAGGAGTCAGGAAGCAGGACATGTCCTGTAGGAGGAGTCAGGAAGCAGGACATGTCCTGCAGGAGGAGTCAGGAAGCAGGACATGTCCTGTAGGAGGAGTCAGGAAGCAGGACATGTCCTGTAGGAGGAGTCAGGAAGCAGGACATGTCATGTAGGAGGAGTCAGGAAGCAGGACGTGTCCTGTAGGAGGAGTCAGGAAGCAGGAGACAGGACATGTCCTGTAGGAGGAGTCAGGAAGCAGGAGACAGGACGTGTCCTGTAGGAGGAGTCAGGAAGCAGGAGACAGGAGGTGTCCTGTAGGAGGAGTCAGGAAGCAGGAGACAGGACATGTCCTGTAGGAGGAGTCAGGAAGCAGGACATGTCCTGTGGGAGGAGTCAGGAAGCAGGTAGAACTCCTACCCTCTCCCACGGTGACCATGAAGGGACTCTTGCTGATCTGCCCCCCGGCGAAGGTGACGTAGACGGTGTGCTGCCCCTCCTGGATGGGCTTGTAGGTGCAGCGGTAGCTGCTGTTGCCCTTGTCCTCGATGGCGCAGGTCACCGTGGTGTTCTTGCCGGCGGTGTCGATGATCATCACCTCCACCTCGCCAACACCAGCGCCTGAGACGGATAGCAGTGGGAGGAGGGGCTAGAGGGTAGGAAGCCTGCGTGGACCCCCCCCCCTCCTCCATGCCATTACCTGCTGTGTAGACGTCAAAGTAAGTGGTCTTGTTGGCGATGTTCCCGGAGGCCTCCAGGCCCGGGCCCTGGGCCGTGGCCTTGCTGGAGTCCCCCTGAGACTTGCCGATCTCCACCTCAAAGGGGCTCTTGGAGATGTGCTGGCCTGCAAACAGCACCGTCACCTACAGAGAGACGGAGACCGTTATCGTGGACTACTGACGGAGTCATGAGCAGTGTGTTACACACTATAGAGGCTCTGATGCAGCAGACCATCTCAAAGAGCTGGACCTGTGACCTGTGACCTGTGACCTGTGACCGAGGGGCGGATCCCTTCCGTATGCTAAGCGTTGATCCATCTACATCACGTCCCAGTTAGGAAAGCAAGTATGGACACAATAAAGAATGGGAGGGTCAGGAGTAGGGTCAGGGTGAGAGGGTCAGGGTGAGGGTGAGAGGGTGAGGTCAGGAGTAGGGTCAGGGTTATAGGGTCAGGGTCAAGAGTAGGGTCAGGGTGAGAGGGTGAGGGTCAGAAGTAGGGTCAGGGTTATAGGGTCAGGGTCAAGAGTAGGGTCAGGGTTATAGGGTCAGGGTTAGGGTTACATCCACGGCCCACAAGCCCAGAGTCAGAGGACCGGGAGGAGGACGCTCACCTTGTGCATGCCTGTGACTTTAGGGACGTAGTAGACGGAGGAGGTGCGGTTCTTATCATTGTTGGCGGTCACCTTGGCCTGAGGAAGAGTTCAGAGCATGAACCAACACCATGGTTGGTTGGAGCCAGGGGGGGGGGTCATGTTCATGACAACATTGGAGAGGTAATCAGGACTACTAACTTTGCAAATTCATGACTTTATAATTTAAGAAAATATCCATTTTTGTTTTCTCAGGTCCCGAGACACCTGGGACTCAAGGGTCTCACCTCCTCTCGGTGTCCTGCAGGGTCCTCCACATACACCAGCACCTCTCCCAGTCCTGCGCTGATGGTCTCCACGGTGAACAAGGCCTTCTTCATCACAACATTACCGAGGGGTTCCACACCTTCAGAGAGGACACGACCCAGAATGACCCTAGACCCCACAGAGCTAGCTGTGCCGTCTCACACACACACACGCCACCTTTAAGGCAGTTTCCACAACAATCTGAAAGTCCCTCTTACGGCTCGAGTCCGACCTCCTGGACCAGCTCAGTTTGACTGATCCATCAGCTCAATGCAGTGTGTGTGTGTGTACCTGGCCCGTAGGCGCGGGCCTTCTTGGGGTTGAGTTTGGGTCGTAGAGGTGCGCCAGGCTTCAGCTTGGCCTTGGGGAACTGGGACAAGTAGGTCATCACCGAGTGTTCGTCCACATTGGGGTCCACGATCTCTTCGGGGGTGATCACCTGCCGGGACATGAAGACAGACGTTCTGCTCGGCATGTTTCCTGCTGGAAGGGAAGCAGTGCAGCCCAAAGCAGGGCTCGTTGCCATGGAGACTACGACCCACATTCAAAACCACATCGCAGCCTCTTGGCTCAGAAAGTACCGAGACTCTCACGCCAAGCGGCAAGCGCAGCAGGGGAGGAGCCAGAGACCTTCTGAGAGACCAGAGGCGGAAACCACAGCAACCACACAGACTACTGGCAGCACGCTACGCTGAGCGGCAGGCGGCGGAGAGCCGCCATGTCCTCTACCTGTGGGATGCCCAGCCAGTCGTCAGCTTGCTGCATGGCCTCGCGGGCGTTGTCCACTGGTTTGGTCTGGTCCCACTGGTCCCAGTCAGGACACAGACCTGCAGGAGAGACAATAGAACTGGTTACAGCAGGCGTTTTATCCATCGTCTCGAAAGCCGTCAGTAAAACACGATGAACGCGGAAACACGTCGTCAGGGCTCCGTCACGTCGTCAGGGATCCGTCACACCAACCGCTTCAAAAACGGCTTGGCAGAACACCCCGGAGCGCTTGAGGAGCGCCTGAGGATCCCTCATCAGGTAGTGGGGTCCCTTCTCATCGCTCCGCCCACAAATGATAACTGACCCTAGTCCTTCTCCCTAATCCTTCCCCATAGTCCTTCCCCCTAGCCCTTCTCCCTAGTCCTTCTCCCTGGTCCTTCCCCTTAGTCCTTCCCCCTAGTCCTTCCCCGTAGTCCTTCACCCTAGTCCTTCACCCTAGTCCTTCCCCCTAGTCCTTCCCCTTAGTCCTTCCCCTTAGTCCTTCTCCCTAGTCCTTCTCCATAGTCCTTCTCCCTAGTCCTTCTCCCTAGTTCTTCACCCTAGTCCTTCCACTTAGTCCTTCCCCTTAGTCCTTCTCCCTAGTCCTTCACCCTAGTCCTTCCCCTTAGTCCTTCACCCTAGTCCTTCCCCTTAGTCCTTCCCCCTAGTGCTTCCCCCTAGTCCTTCCCTTTAGTCCTTTGCCCTAGTCCTTCCCCTTAGTCCTTCCTCCTAGTCCTTCTCCCTAGTCCTTCCCCTTGCTTCTTCCCCCTAATCCTTCCCATTAGTCCTTCCCCCTAGTCCTTCACCCTAGTCCTTCACCCTAGTCCTTCACCCTAGTCCTTCCCCTTAGTCCTTCGCCCTAGTCCTTCTCCTTAGTCCTTCCTCTTAGTCCTTCCCCCTAGTCCTTCTCCTTAGTCCTTCGCCCTAGTCCTTCCCCTTAGTCCTTCCTCCTAGTCCTTCTACCTAGTCCTTCCCCTTGGTCCTTCCCCCTAATCCTTCCCATTAGTCCTTCCCCCTAGTCCTTCCCCTTAATCCTTCCCTTCCACTGACCCATGACCTGTCCCAGGAACACAAAGGTATGCGCTCACCTGGAGCACAGCTGTCCACTAGGGCCCCCAGGGCCCGGCCAGTCTGCCAGTCTCTGTGGAAGTTGGTGATGGGAAGCTCCGGCAGTTTGTTCTGGATCCAGCCCAGCAGCCTCTGCTTGGGCGTCTTCTGTTTGCCGGACTCCGCTTCCTCATCCTCATCCCACATGGGCATGGAGATGGAGTAGTGCAGGATCAAGGTCCAGATTAAACCTAGAATCAGCTTCAGGTTCCCGTCCACTATGGCTTTAGAGTCTGGAGTCCAGAGGAAGAGGAAGAGGGGCAGATGTTACCTAACAGAACCACTTCAACACTAAGTAAAACACAGACCCTAACCCTAACCCTTGAGAAGAGCTCCGATAAAAAGAATGGACATTCCCAAAGAAGACTTAAAGACCATTGAATCTACTGCCTGGAACACGGTGACTAGAGGCTGCTCCTCCTCTGCCTACTCTTCCTCCTCATGAGGGAGTTGATGCTGCAGTGGGTGGAATTAATATTTAAGGCCTGCAGGACGAGGGTCTAAAAGCTGTTCGTTCCAGAGCTCCAGCAATAGTTTGAGGACAGGATCGGGATGATGGGGGTCCAAAGGGGGGTTTAACGGGTGGTGTAAAGGGGGGTGTAAAGGCAGGTCTAAAGGGTGGTCTGAAGATGGGTCTAAAGGCAGGTCTAAAGGGGGTCTAAAGGGGGGTCTAACGGCAGGTCTAAAGGGGGTCTAAAGACAGGTCTAAAGACATGTCTAACAGGGGTCTAAAGGCAGGTCTAAAGGGGGGTCTAAAGGGGGTCTAAAGACAGGTCTAAAGACATGTCTAACGGGGGTCTAAAGGCAGGTCTAAAGGGGGTCTAAAGACAGGTCTAAAGACATGTCTAACGGGGGTCTAAAGGAGGGTCTAAAGGGTGGTCTAATGCAGTCGTTCTCAAATGGGGGTTTGCGTACCCCTGGGGGTACGTGAAGGCACTCCAGGGGGTACGTGAGATTTTTTTTTTCCAATAAAACACAAGTGTAAGTTCATAAACTGAATTTTATATTAAGAAGGCAATTTTATTAAATTATCCTAAAAACCCAGAGTCCCCCCCCCATATGAAGATGGTCTGACCTAACGGTGATGACCCGTCTGTCAACGCGGACCAGCACCCCCTCACCACTGAAAAAAGGTTGAGAACCACTGGTCTAAAGGGTTAGGAGGGCCCAGTCTAGAAATTACGTCTCATGACGCTCAGGTTGGCACTCACAGCAGGAATGTAGAGGACAACCCAGAACCAGAGACACGGACTGTTGTCCCCCATGAGACAGAGACGCTGCCGTCAGGCATCTCCATCCAGCTCCTCCACCATGAGCTGCTCTATGATCCGCTTACACAGAGCAGCTCATGGTGGAGCCTGACGGAGCCTGACGGAGCCCATATAGGGACACCGAGGTGGGCCAACACCCCCCACAGATAGAGAGCCACTGTCTGGAGGGTGATCTGTCCATTTGGCTCATGTATTTTTATATATATATACATATTAAAAATAAAAAATAAATAAAATGTATGTATATATATGTATATATATATATATATATATATATATATATATATATATATATATATATATATATATATGTATACATATATATACATACATACATGGTTATATTTACTGCTTTGTCTATTTCGGTCCCTCTACATTGTCCTCTACATTGTCCTCTACAGTGTCCTCTACAGTGTCCTCTACAGTGTCCTCTACATTGTCCTCTACAGTGTCCTCTACAGTGTCCTCTACATTGTCCTCTCCTCCTTGTCTAACCCTAAAGCTGAACGTCTTTGATCTGGAGCTCTCTTCTTCTTTCCCTTCTCCAACTATGCAACAAGTCACACTGGAGGTACTACACTTCCTCCTTTTCCTTTCGAAGTCTTCCAGTCCTCCTCCTCCTCCCTCCTCTTCCTCTTCCTCCTTCTCCTCCCTCCTCCCTCCTTCCTCTGGAAAAAGTTCCTCCTGGTTTTTTAGCCTTAAAAGGGCAGAAGCAAACTGGATCTTGGCAGCCCTCCCATTCCCCGTCTCTGGTTACAGGCGGAGGGAGGACAGCACCAGGGAAGGAGGGAGGGAAGGAGGGAGGGAAGGTGGGAGGGAAGGAGGGAGGACAGCACCAGGGAAGGAGGGAGGGAAGGAGGGAGGGAAGGTGGGAGGGAAGGAGGGAGGACAGCACCAGGGAAGGAGGGAGGGAAGGAAGGAAGGAGGAAGGACAGCACCAGGGAGGGAGGGAAGGAGGGAGGACAGCACCAGGGACGGGGGGAGGGAAGGAGGGGGGAGAAAGAAAAGAGGAGAAGATATATTTTCTTTAAAGGTAAGGAAAAATACAGTATGGGACATTTTTAAAAGATCACACTGACAACAGTGAGGATGGACGCTCCATGTTGAAGGGAGAACATGAGACATGAGGAACATGAGACCTGAGGAATTTGAGAGACATGAGGAACATGAGACAGGAGGAACATGAGGAATATGAGACATGAGGAACATGAGACATGAGGGACATGAGGAACATGAGACATGAGGGACATGAGGAACATGAGAGACATGAGGAACATGAGAGACATGAGGAACGAGGAACATGAGACATGAGGAACATGAGAAACATGAGAGACATGAGGAACATGAGGGACATGAGGGACATGAGGCATGAGGGACATGAGGAACATGAGGGACATGAGGAACATGAGACAGTGGGAGTCTGGGGGCTGGCTGAGAGAGGTGAGAGGAGGACACAGTCTTCACATTAAACCGAGAACACACTGGGGGGGGGTAACAGATACCAGGCGGCGTTCACCAACAGTTTGTTTCCTGGCTGCATGAAGACTTTGGGTTGCAGAGTAATTGGTAGTTTTCCGCCTGGCAGAAATGAGGAAAGTAGATCCACCAGACCAGCAGGCGGAGGGACATCAGACCCCGGGAGGTGATGGGGTGTTGGGGTGTTGGGGTGATGGAGGGATGGGGTGTTGGGGTGATGGAGGGATGGGGTGATGGGGTGATGGGGTGTTGGGGTGATGGGGTGTTGGGGTGATGGAGGGATGGGGTGATGGGGTGTTGGGGTGATGGGGTGATGCGGTGATGGAGAGTTGGGGTGATGCAGGGATGGGGTGTTGGGGTGATGGAGGGATGGGGTGATGGGGTGATGGGGTGTTGGGGTAATGGGGTGTTGGGGTGATGGAGGGATGGGGTGATGGGGTGATGGGGTGTTGGGGTGATGGGGTGATGGGGTGATGGGGTGTTGGGGTGATGGAGGGATGGGGTGTTGGGGTGATGGGGTGATGGGGTGTTGGAGGGATGGGTGATGGAGGGATGGGGTAATGGGGTGTTGGGGTGATGGGGTGATGGGTTGTTGGGGTAATGGGGTGTTGGGGTGATGGGGTGTTGGGGTGATGGGGTGTTGGGTCATGTTTCCAATGTAATGCAACAGCCTGAATACCACGCTGCTGCTAATCCTCAGTACCATTTGACCAGTCCTCCTCTTCCCCCCTCCTCTTCCTCTCCCCCTCATCTTCTCCCTCCTCCTCCTCTTCCTCTTCCTCTCCCCTCCTCCTCTCCTCCTCTTCCTCTCGCCCCCTCCTCCTCCTCTTCCTCTCGCCCCCTCCTCCTCCTCCTCTACCTCTAACTCCTCCTCCAGGAAGTTATGAGGGAAGTGATCAAACCCAAACTCCCTTATCTCACTCCAACATTCCTCTCTGCCCTTAGCCCCGCCCCTTTGGGTCCTCACCGAAACATTTCATGAGACATTCCTCACCCAGGAGCTCTGAGCCTCTGGAGGTCCTGGGGGTCTACAGTGAGTCATACAGCCTGCTGGAGGTCCTGGGGGTCTACAGTAGTGGGAGAGTGCTCCCTGCTCCCTGAACCCTCAGACCTCAAACGAAAGAACCATCTCAAAGCTGTAAAGTATACGGCGTTCTACTGATCTGGAAGAATCTGCTTGGTTCAGAGAGTCTTCAACATCTCAGAACCCTTGGCAGAGCCAGAGCAGCCGGGTCCTCATCAGGACCAGAGGACCAGGAGACTCGGGGCATCAGGACCAGAGGACCAGGAGACTTGGGTCCTCATCAGGACCAGAGGAAGAACCAGACCAGGTTCTCTGTAGCGGACAGAGGGTCTAGAGGGTCTCAGCTCTGTGGAGCAGAGACCCTCTAGACCCTCTGGACTCTCTGGACCCTCTGGACCTCAGTGGTGACGAGGGTTAGGGAACTTCCCAGAACTTCTTCAAAAGATTCTATTAGAGGAAAGATTAATAATGTATTGTCCTCAACCAGTGGTCTGTCCTCAAGACCCCGTCTACCTGTCTCTAGACCTTGTCTATCTGTCTCTAGACCCTGTCTACCTGTCTCTGGACCTTGTCTATCTGTCTCTAGACCCTGTCTACCTGTCTCTGGACCCCGTCTACCTGTCTCTAGACCCCGTCTACCTGTCTCTAGACCCCGTCTACCTGTCTCTAGACCCCGTCTACCTGTCTCTCGGATCTCGTCTACCTGTCTCTAGACCCCGTCTACCTGTCTCTAGACCCTGTCTACCTGTCTCTGGACCCCGTCTACCTGTCTCTAGACCCCGTCTACCTGTCTCTCGGACCTCGTCTACCTGTCTCTCGGACCCCGTCTACCTGTCTCTAGACCCCGTCTACCTGTCTATAGAGGACGTCTACCTGTCTCTAGACCCCGTCTACCTGTCTCTAGCCCCCGTCTACCTGTCTCTAGACCCCGTCTACCTGTCTCTAGACCCCGTCTACCTATCCCTCAGACCCCGTCTACCTGTCTCTAGACCCGTCTACCTGTCTCTAGACCCGTCTACCTGTCTCTGGACCCCGTCTACCTGTCTTTAGACCCCGTCTACCTGTCTCTAGACCCTGTCTACCTGTCTCTAGAGGATGTCTACCTGTCTCTGGACCCCGTCTACCTGTCTCTAGACCCCGTCTACCTGTCTCTAGAGGATGTCTACCTGTCTCTGGACCCCGTCTACCTGTCTCTAGACCCCGTCTACCTGTCTCTAGAGGATGTCTACCTGTCCCTGGACCCCGTCTACCTGTCTCTAGACCCCGTCTACCTGTCTCTAGAGGATGTCTACCTGTCTCTGGACCCCGTCTACCTGTCTCTAGACCCCGTCTACCTGTCTTTAGACCCCGTCTACCTGTCTCTAGACCCCGTCTACCTGTCTCTGGACCCCGTCTACCTGTCTCTGGACCCCGTCTACCTGTCTCTAGACCCAGTCTACCTGTCTCTAGACCCCGTCTACCTGTCTCTGGACCCCGTCTACCTGTCTCTATTAGATGTGATCAATGTCTCCAGTCCTTCAGGAGGTGTAATTAAACCCCTCTTATAATTAAGCTCCGCCCTCGTGTGTCACTTCTGGTCTCAAAAATTCAAGTTGGCGACGGAACTGTGTGTGGAACTGAAGTCCAGAAAGCAAAGGGGGGCGGAATGGACAGAGGGGACGGACGGGAGGAAGAGGATGGAGGAAGAGGATGGAGGAAGAGGAAGAGGAGGGAGAAAGAGCAGGGAGGAAGAAGAGAGCGGAAGAGGAGGGAGGAAGAGGAGGGAGGAAGAGGAGGGCGGCGTTGAGTCATCCGTGGTGAGGGTGTGTCCACACCGAGAGGAAGTGAGAGAGGACATGGAATGACTCAACAGGAGACACCATGTGACCTCCACCCGGCTGCTCCACCGCCTGGAGGACGGCGCTGTCCTCTTAGATTGAGTAGCGTGAGTATGTGAGTCTGTTCACCGACACCACCTCAGCTCACTGCTCCTCCATCAGCACCACCTCAGCTCACTGCTCATCCATCAGCACCACCTCAGCTCACTGCTCCTCCATCAGCACCACCTCAGCTCACAGCTGCTAGCGGAGCGGCTAACGTTAGCCGGGTTAGAACCATGTTCCCGACGTGGCACCACCCGGGCCACGGGTCGGTATACAGAACACGCTCAACTGTGAAGCCGATTAACAGCAGAGCCGGATCCATCAGATCCACCGGACCCACCAGATCCACTGGACCCACCAGATCCACCGGGCCCCAGGGCGGTCCCTGTGGGCCGGAGCCCGTGGAGGCCACGTCCTCCGGGCCGGGAGAGCCCATGAAACCCAGAAAGACCTCAAGAATGCTGTGGAGACCCAGTGCAGACAATAGCCCTGTGTGTGTGTGTGTGTGTGTGTGTTGCATCCCAGTTGAGCCCAGCTGGCAGCGCCCCCCCCCCCCCCCCAGTCAGACCCCTCCTCCCAACAACCTCACTGTGGGCCGGAGACTAGAGCCCAACGCCCCTTCAGGGAAACGCCTGAGAGCACTGCACTCTGGGTAATGTCTCCACTCCACAGCAGAACCCTGCGCGCCAGAGCTCGCACACGCGCGCGCGCACACACGCACACACACGCACACGTAGGGGCTCACCGATGGACACCAGCTTGATGTTCTCCTTGTCCAGGAACTCCAGCGCCACGGACACGTTCTCCAGCTGCATCTGGCGGAACGTGGGCCGCTGGTTGTACTTGCGGAACATCTTCTTCTGGCTGAGCACCTCCAGCAGCCCGATGAGCCGCAGCCCGTCGCCCAGGTCCGTCTGCAGGTTGCCGAGCCGCTTGTTGACGCACTTGAGGTGCTCGTTGCACCAGCGCGTGAAGGTGTTCTGCTGGATCTTCTTCCACGGCGCGTCCTCGGCCAGGTCCTTCTCCGTGGCGGGCATCTCGGCGTCCTTGTCCGGGCAGGGAGCGTTGGCAGCGGGCGCGGCGCTCTGGTGGAGCCGGGGGTGTGGAGCGCTCATTTTATGGCCTCGGCTGCCTCTTGGTTCGCTGGCGCGTCTCTGGGTGGAGTCAGTGGAGTCCGGGCCGCTCCCTCCTCACTGCACCGGAAACAGAGGAGAGGACTGAGCGCGGAGCCGCAGACAGAGGTTATGAGGAGAGGAGGACGGGAGGGAAGGAGGGAGGAGGGGAGGAGGAAGGAGGCGGGATGGCCCGGAGCAGGAGGAGGCGCACGGGACATGCTCGTATAAGGAGCTCCGTGCTCCTCGGGAGGGGGGGGGGGGGGGGCTGTGACGCACCACGTGACACATGGATAACGGCAGCAGCAACATCATCCAGACTTTGAAGTATTCAACGCGTACAGAACATGACGTCATGGTCACATAATAATGATTTAAACTCACAGTAGTTCATTTATAAAGTATAGTTATACTTCCAAAACGAATCTATAACTAACCTATGATCCATAACTAATCTATAACTAATCCATAACTAATATATAACTAATCTATGATCCATAACTAATCTATAACTAACCTATGATCCATAACGGATCCATAACTGATCTATAACTAACCTATGATCCATAACTAATCTATAACTAACCTATGATCCATAACTAATCTATAACTAACCTATGATCCATAACGGATCAATAACTAATCTATAACTAACCTATGATCCATAACTAATCTATAACTAACCTATGATCCATAACTAATCTATAACTAATCTATGATCAATAATAAAAAAACAGTTATTATGATAGTTATGATGACAGTTATAATAACAGTTATAATAACAGTTATGATGATAGTTATAATAACAGTTATAATAACAGTTATAATGATAGTTATAATAACAGTTATAATAACAGTTAAGATGATAGTTATGATGATAGTTATGATGACAGTTATGATAACAGTTCTAATAATAGTTATGATGATAGTTATGATAATAGTTATGATACAAGTTATAATAATAGTTATGATGATAGTTATGATGATAGTTATGATAAAAGTTATAATAACAGTTATGATGATAGTTATAATAACAGTTATGATGATAGTTATGATGACAGTTATGATAAAAGTTATAATAACAGTTATAATAAGTTATGATGATAGTTAAAATAACAGTTATGATGATATTTATGATAACAGTTATGTTGATAGTTATAATAATAGTTATGATGATAGTTATGATACAAGTTATAATAACGGTTATGATGATAGTTATAATAATAGTTATGATGATAGTTATAATAACAGTTATGATGACAGTTATAATAACAGTTATGATGACAATTATGATGATAGTTATAATAATAGTTATGATGATAGTTATGATGATAGTTATAATAACAGTTATAATAACAGTTATAATAACAGTTATGATGACAGTTATGATGATAGTTATAATAACAGTTATAATGATAGTTATGATGATAGTTATGATGATAGTTATAATAACAGTTATGATAGTTATAATAACAATTATAATAACAGTTATGGTAGTTATAATAACAGTTATGATGATAGTTATGATGACAGTTATGATAAAAGTTATAATAACAGTTATGATGATAGTTATAATAACAGTTATGATGATAGTTATGATGATAGTTATGATGATAGTTATGATAACAGTTATGATGATAGTTATAATAACAGTTATGATAACAGTTGTGATGATAGTTATAATAAAAGTTATGATGACAGTTATAATAATAGTTATGATGATAGTTATGATAACAGTTATGATAATAGTTATGATGATAGTTATAATAATAGTTATGATGATAGTTATGATAAAAGTTATAATAACAATTATAATAAGTTATGATGATATTTATGATAACAGTTATAATAACAGTTATGATAACAGTTATAATAACAGTTATAATAACAGTTATAATAACAGTTATAATAATAGTTATGATGATAGTTATGATAACAGTTATGATAACAGTTATGATAATAGTTATGATGATAGTTATAATAATAGTTATGATAAAAGTTATAATAACAGTTATAATAAGTTATGATGATAGTTAAAATAACAGTTATAATGATATTTATGATAACAGTTATAATAACAGTTATGATAACAGTTATGATAACAGTTATGACAACAGTTATAATAACAGTTATAATAACAGTTATAATAACAGTTATAATAACAGTTATAATAACAGTTATGATAATAGTTATGATAATAGTTATGATGATAGTTAAAATAACAGTTATGATGATATTTATGATAACAGTTATAATAACAGTTATGATAACACTTATGATGATAGTTATAATAATAGTGATGATGATAGTTATGATACAAGTTATAATAACAGTTATGATGATAGTTATGATGATAGTTATGATAAAAGTTACAATAACAGTTATAATAACTTATGATGATAGTTAAAATAACAGTTATGATGATATTTATGATAACAGTTATAATAAAAGTTATGATAACAGTTATGTTGATAGTTATAATAATAGGTATGATGATAGTTATGATACAAGTTATAATAACAGTTATGATGATAGTTATAATAATAGTTATGATGATAGTTATAATAACAGTTATGATGATAGTTATAATAACAGTTATGATGACAGTTATAATAACAGTTATGATGACAGTTATGATAACAGTTATAATAACAGTTATGATGACAATTATGATGATAGTTATAATAATAGTTATGATGATAGTTATAATAACAGTTATGATAGTTATAATAACAGTTATAATAACAGTTATGATGACAGTTATAATAACAGTTATGATGACAGTTATAATGATAGTTATGATGATAGTTATAATAATAGTTATGATGATAGTTATGATAAAAGTTATAATAACAGTTATAATAAGTTATGATGATAGTTAAAATAACAGTTATGATGATATTTATGATAACAGTTATAATAACAGTTATGATAACAGTTATGATAACACTTATGATGATAGTTATAATAATAGTGATGATGATAGTTATGATACAAGTTATAATAACAGTTATGATGATAGTTATAATAACAGTTATGATGATAGTTATAATAACAGTTATGATGACAGTTATGATGATAGTTATAATAACAGTTATGATGACAGTTATGATGATAGTTATAATAACAGTTATGACAATTATGATGATAGTTATGATAAAAGTTATAATAATAGTTATGATGATAGTTATGATGATAGTTATGATAAAAGTTATAATAACAGTTATGATGATAGTTATAATAACAGTTATGATGATAGTTATGATGACAGTTATGATAAAAGTTATAATAACAGTTATGATGATAGTTATAATAACAGTTATGATGATAGTTATGATACAAGTTATAATAACAGTTATGATGATAGTTATAATAATAGTTATGATGATAGTTATAATAACAGTTATGATGATAGTTATAATAACAGTTATGATGACAGTTATAATAACAGTTATGATGACAGTTATGATAACAGTTATAATAACAGTTATGATGACAATTATGATGATAGTTATGATGATAGTTATGATAACAGTTATGATGATAGTTATAATAACAGTTATGATAACAGTTGTGATGATAGTTATAATAAAAGTTATGATGACAGTTATAATAATAGTTATGATGATAGTTATGATAACAGTTATGATAACAGTTATGATAATAGTTATGATGATAGTTATAATAATAGTTATGATGATAGTTATGATAAAAGTTATAATAACAATTATAATAAGTTATGATGATATTTATGATAACAGTTATAATAACAGTTATGATAACAGTTATAATAACAGTTATAATAACAGTTATAATAACAGTTATAATAATAGTTATGATGATAGTTATGATAACAGTTATGATAACAGTTATGATAATAGTTATGATAATAGTTATGATGATAGTTATAATAATAGTTATGATAAAAGTTATAATAACAGTTATAATAAGTTATGGTGATAGTTAAAATAACAGTTATAATGATATTTATGATAACAGTTATAATAACAGTTATGATAACAGTTATGATAACAGTTATGACAACAGTTATAATAACAGTTATAATAACAGTTATAATAACAGTTATAATAACAGTTATAATAACAGTTATGATAATAGTTATGATAATAGTTATGATGATAGTTAAAATAACAGTTATGATGATATTTATGATAACAGTTATAATAACAGTTATGATAACACTTATGATGATAGTTATAATAATAGTGATGATGATAGTTATGATACAAGTTATAATAACAGTTATGATGATAGTTATGATGATAGTTATGATAAAAGTTACAATAACAGTTATAATAACTTATGATGATAGTTAAAATAACAGTTATGATGATATTTATGATAACAGTTATAATAAAAGTTATGATAACAGTTATGTTGATAGTTATAATAATAGGTATGATGATAGTTATGATACAAGTTATAATAACAGTTATGATGATAGTTATAATAATAGTTATGATGATAGTTATAATAACAGTTATGATGATAGTTATAATAACAGTTATGATGACAGTTATAATAACAGTTATGATGACAGTTATGATAACAGTTATAATAACAGTTATGATGACAATTATGATGATAGTTATAATAATAGTTATGATGATAGTTATCATAATAGTTATAATAACAGTTATAATAATAGTTATGATGATAGTTATAATAACAGTTATGATAGTTATAATAACAGTTATAATAACAGTTATGATGACAGTTATAATAACAGTTATGATGACAGTTATAATGATAGTTATGATGATAGTTATAATAACAGTTATGATAATAGTTATGATAATAGTTATGATAATAGTTATGATAATAGTTATGATGATAGTTATAATAATAGTTATGATGATAGTTATGATAAAAGTTATAATAACAGTTATAATAAGTTATGATGATAGTTAAAATAACAGTTATGATGATATTTATGATAACAGTTATAATAACAGTTATGATAACAGTTATGATAACAGTTATGAGGATAGTTATGATAATAGTTATGATGATAGTTATGATGATAGTTATAATAACAGTTATGATGATAGTTATAATAACAGTTATGATGATAGTTATAATAACAGTTATGATGACAGTTATGATGATAGTTATAATAACAGTTATGATGACAGTTATGATGATAGTTATAATAACAGTTATGATGATAGTTATGATGATAGTTATGATGATAGTTATAATAACAGTTATGATGACAGTTATAATGATAGTTATGATGATAGTTATAATAACAGTTATGATGATAGTTATAATAACAGTTATGATGATATAATACAGTGATGATAGTTATAATAATAATTATGATGATAGTTATGATAATAGTTATGATAATAGTTATGATCATAGTTATAATAATAGTTATGATGATAGTTATGATAAAAGTTATAATAACAGTTATAATAAGTTATGATGATAGTTAAAATAACAGTTATGATGATATTTATGATAACAGTTATAATAACAGTTATGATGATAGTTATAATAACATTTATGATGACAGTTATAATGATAGTTATGATGATAGTTATAATAACAGTTATGATAACAGTTATGACAACAGTTGTAATAACAGTTATGATGACAGTTATAATAACAGTTATGATAACAGTTATGATAATAATTATGATGATAGTTATAATAATAGTTATGATAATAGTTATGATAATAGTTATGTTGATAGTTATAATAATAGTGATGATGATAGTTATGATACAAGTTATAATAACAGTTATGATGATAGTTATAATAACAGTTATGATGACAGTTATGATGATAGTTATGATGATAGTTATAATAACAGTTATGACAATTATGATGATAGTTATAATAATAGTTGATGATAGTTATGATAAAAGTTATAATAATAGTTATGATAAAAGTTATAATAATAGTTATGATGATAGTTATGATGATAGTTATGATAAAAGTTATAATAACAGTTATGATGATAGTTATAATAAGTTATAATAACAGTTATAATGATAGTTATGATGATAGTTATGGTGATAGTTATAATAACAGTTATAATAACAGTTATGATGACAGTTATGATGATAGTTATGATGACAGTTATGATGACCGTGAAGGGAAGCAGTACCAGGTTTATTGGAAAGTACAGAAGGAGCATACGGGTCCTATAGAACTCTTCTGTGAGGTCTCCACTGCGCAGCCGCAGTTGTTTAGTGGAATTAACCAAAGAGACGGGACAGAACAGGAGCGGCCCTCTGCCTGGTCCTCGGGCTCCCCCTGGCGGGTCTTTAAGATACTACATCTCACTGTTCCACATGTCCTCGGGCTCCCCCTGGCGGGTCTTTAAGATACTACATCTCACTGTTCCACATGTCCTCGGTCTCCCCCTGGCGATCTTTAAGATACTACATCTCACTCTTCCACATGTCCTCGGGCTCCCTCTAGTGTTGTTAGAGTAATCATAATCATAATCATAATCATAATAATATGAATGCCAATATATAAACAAGGAAATAAGTATAATTAAGTGCTTTTCTTCAAGTACATGGAGGTCAAGTGTTGTCCTACTTGACACATTTTGTTTCCACAAACATGTAACATTTCCCGATTAATTAGCTGAACTTCATCGAGATGTTCCGACAACTGTTCAAGTCTGAATACCAAACCCATTGAACCCATTGGTCTCTGTGGACCTGAACCATCAGGTCCTTATTTTAAACAGCAAAGAGCATGTTGGGACTGAAATGACCGCGTCAGTCCAGACGTGGAGACCCTCAGAGACTTGACACGCCTCCTGAAAATACACTGCTCCCTATAACGAGATCTTATTTCAAATGTGTCACGGAGGTCAGATGTCGTCTGGTCACTAGTCAGATGTCCTCCGGTCACTAGGGTCAGATGTCCTCTGGTCACTAGGGTCAGATGTCCTCCGGTCACTAGTCAGATGTCGTCTGGTCACTAGGGTCAGATGTTCTCTGGTCACTAGTCAGATGTCCTCTGGTCACTAGGGTCAGATGTCCTCCGGTCACTAGTCAGATGTCGTCTGGTCACTAGGGTCAGATGTCCTCTGGTCACTAGTCAGATGTCCTCTGGTCACTAGTCATATGTCCTCTGGTCACTAGGGTCAGATGTCCTCTGGTCACTAGTCAGATGTCCTCTGGTCACTAGGGTCAGATGTCCTCCGGTCACTAGTCAGATGTCGTCTGGTCACTAGGGTCAGATGTCCTCTGGTCACTAGTCAGATGTCCTCTGGTCACTAGTCATATGTCCTCTGGTCACTAGGGTCAGATGTCCTCTGGTCACTAGTCAGATGTCCTCTGGTCACTAGTCAGATGTCCTCTGGTCACTAGGGTCAGATGTCCTCTGGTCACTAGTCAGATGTCCTCTGGTCATTAGGGTCAGATGTCCTCTGGTCACTAGTCAGATGTCCTCTGGTCACTAGTCAGATGTCCTCTGGTCACTAGTCAGATGTCCTCTGGTCACTAGGGTCAGATGTCCTCTGGTCACTAGTCAGATGTCCTCTGGTCACTAGTCAGATGTCCTCTGGTCACTAGTCAGATGTCCTCTGGTCACTAGTCAGATGTCCTGTAGCAGGAGTTTCATGAAGTTAAATCCCTTTCTTGTGAAGGTGACGTAATGAACGTGAGGCTGAGCCCAGCAGGTCCAGCCCTCCTGAGGAGGAGCGGCCGGCCAGCGGGGGGCGTCCGCGGCCACCTCCCGGTACGGCTCCAGTCACGGTGTTATTACCTTATTTGGTGCGGAGACCCTAACGAAACACCGGCAGATGCTTCTGGCCGAGCCCACGCACACACTTCACGGTGTCGGTATGGAGGGAGATGGATGAGCTCGTGCGCTTTACATCATCATCACTCTTCACTGTGGCGGCAATAAGAGACTCTGACGTCATAGGAGGCTCCAGCCTAATGAGAGCAGGCTGTGATGACCGAATACACGAGCACGAGCTCATCCAGCTCTCACCTGTCACTCACAACAAGAGACACTTACGTGAGTCTCCGGTCCGCTCAGGCAGCGCGCGTCCTCCCGGTCCCTCAGTCGGTGTGTGTGCAGCCTCCCGTCCTCCCGGTCCCTCAGTCGGTGTGTGTGCAGCCTCCCGTCCTCCCGGTCCCTCAGTCGGTGTGTGTGCAGCCTCCCGTCCTCCCGGTCTCTCAGTCGGTGTGTGTGCGTGTGTGTGTGTGTGTGTGTGCAGCCTCCCTCCTCCTGATGCCGCTTCAATGTCCCGGACCGCCCTCCCGGTGGGGGAGATGGTGCATTGGCTGTGCTCTCTCTCTCTCTCTCTCTCTCTCTCTCTCTCTCTCTCTCTCTCTCTCTCTCTCTCTCTCTCTCTCTCTCTCCCTCCTTTCTTCCTCTCTCCTGCATCGGGAGAGCCTTAATTGGTAAACGGATAAAACAGTAGAGGTCCTGGGGTCTCTCTCTCTCTGTCTCTCTCTCTCTCCCTCCGCTCTTTTAACATAGGTGACGTCATGCCCGCGCCTTCGGGATTTAAAGTGTTGACTGGCCACACAGAGCGCCTCTCACGACGTGCGGTGAGGCATTACACAATGACGTCACCACTCACATCCTGGTGGCTTTTCATATTTCATATCAGTGTTCATCAACAGTTCATACCAGCGTTTCCTATTCCTATTATTCATCCACAAATCAACCAACAGAAATACAAATAGGCCTGATAGAGAGAGGGATGGAGGGAGGGAGAGAAAATGAGAGATAAAGAGAGAGGGAGAAGAAATCTTGGCAACCAAAAGAAAACTGAATATGGTCGCTGATCAACAGAGAAAAACACAGGATAGATGCACTGTCTGTGCGTGTGTGTGTGTGTGTGTGTGCGTGTGTGTGCGTGAGAGAGAGCGATAGATGGACTGTGTGTGTGTGTGTGTGTGAGAGAGAGAGATATATGGACTGTGTGTGTGTGTGAGAGAGAGAGAGATAGATTGACTGTGTGTGTGTGTGTGTGTGTGTGAGATAGATAGATTGACTGTGTGTGTGTGTGAGAGAGAAAGAGAGATATATGGACTGTGTGTGTGTGAGAGAGAGAGAGAGATAGATTGACTGTGTGTGTGTGTGAGAGAGAAAGAGAGATATATGGACTGTGTGTGTGTCTGAGAGAGAGAGAGAGAGAGAGATAGATTGACTGTGTGTGTGTGTGAGAGAGAGAGAGAGAGATATGGACTGTGTGTGTGTGTGAGAGAGAGATAGATAGATTGACTGTGTGTGTGTGAGAGATAGATAGATTGACTGTGTGTGTGTGTGTGTGTGAGATAGATAGATTGACTGTGTGTGTGTGTGAGATAGATAGATTGACTGTGTGTGTGTGTGTGAGATAGATAGATGGACTGTGTGTGTGTGTGTGTGTGTGAGAGATAGATAGATTGACTGTGTGTGTGTGTGTGTGAGATAGATAGATAGATGGACTGTGTGTGTGTGTGTGTGAGATAGATAGATAGATGGACTGTGTGTGTGTGTGAGATAGATAGATAGATGGACTGTGTGTGTGTGTAAATGGTAAACAGTCCTCTATTTGTCAAGCGCTTCTCTAGTCTTCCGACCACTTGAAGCGCTTCGTCACGGCATGACATCATTCACCCATTCACACACTGATGGGAGGAGCTACCATGTGAGGTACCACCTGATGGGAGGGGCTACCATGTGAGGTACCACCTGATGGGAGGGGCTACCATGTGAGGTACCACCTGATGGGAGGGGCTACCATGTGAGGTACCACCTGTCCATCAGGAGGAACTAGCGTTCATACACAGTAGAACAGCTACGGGAAACATTCAGGGGTAAAGCGTCTTACCCAAGGACACATGGAACCACCGACCCTCTGAGAGAAGGACGAGCGTCTCACCGCTGAGCACACACAGCACAATGTGTGTTTGTGTGAGTATTCACCCCAACAAACAAGCCTCTGGTGCTGTAACGTCAACAAGCTGCATACTGATGATGTCACTGACCCACTGGACGAGCTCATGACACACGGTGAACATCTGGCTGCTGTTAACACATTCTGATTCACACACAAGCACAGAGAGAACTTTCCTCATCCCCTCTCTCTATCTCACTCGCTCCTCCTTTTGTCTCCTCTCTCACTCAGAGGACCATGGGTGCTGGTACACTAGACTTTTAAGGGAACTAAGGAGACATTGCAGAACAAAAGCTTGTAAAGCTCTACACTTCAGGCAGCGTTCTCATTCACTGCAGCCATGAGAGAAAAGATCTCGACAGTCCATTTACCATTCTTCTGTGATCCTGTGATTACTGCTACTGTATGCTGTGTTACTTGTATTAATGTTATCAACCAGTCACTTCTTTAGCTGAAGGTGGCCTTCTCAGTAGAACTGGTTCCCAGTGGCTGTCGGGTCTCTCCTCCATGGCCACATCCTGAACCACACGGTGCTGCTGTGTAGCTGGTTGGATAAGAGACACACATCGTAAAGGGCTTCGATGAAGACAGACCGGTTTCTGGTTTCAGAGAACTGGAGAATCTTCTCAACTAAGAATCCTCCTAGGAGAAGAAAACAGCCGTCCTGTTGCACCACATTACCATCATGCCACAACCTGAGAGACAGTGAGTGACTAACACACACAAAGACACACACACACACACACACACACACACACACACACATAAGTTAGATAGAATAGAATAGAATAGAATAGTACTTTATTAATCCCTAAGGGGAAATTTGCGGACAAAGTAGCACCAATAAACATTAAACTAAAACACAATAATACAATATACATATAAGAAAGAAGAACAAGTGTGCAACAAGCGAGATATAAAATATAAAATAAAATAAAATATATGCAATATGTATATATATACACAACATATGTAAGAGAATAACAAATAACAATTAAATAAAATGTGCAAAATGCAAAGTGCAGGTGTGTTATTGAATCACTAGTTTCTGGCAGGAGGTGGGGCTTTATTGTAAAGCCTCATGGCCGTGGGCAGGAATGTTCTCCTGTATCGCTCCTCATGGCAGCGGAGCGAGACGAAGCGGTTTATTAAGACGTGGCGTCCCCGGCCCCGATGCTGCTCCCCCAGCAGACGGAGGAGGAGCAGCACACTGACCACAACCGACTGGGAGGAGATCTCCAGCATCCTGCTACACGTTGAAGGACCGGAGCTTCCTCAGGAAGAAGAGTCGACTCCTCCCCTTCTTGTCCACAGCGTTGGTGTTGGCCTTCCAGTTCAGTCGGCTGTCGATGGAGACGCACAGGTACTTACACTCCTCCTCCTCCTCCTCCTCCTCCTCCTCCTCCTCCTCCTCCTCCTCCTCCTCCTCCTCCACGTCCACTCCCAGGACGCTCAGAGGAGCAGGAGCTGTGGCCTTCCTCCTGAAGTCCACCACCATCTCTCTGGTCTTGGCCACGTTCAGCCGCAGGTGATTCTCATCGGCCCACCTCACAAAGTCACTCACCACCGCCCTGTCCTCCTCCTCCTCCTCCTCCTCCTCCTCCTCCTCCTCCTGCTCCCCCCCTCCTCCTCCTCCTCCTCCTCCTGCTCCTCCTCCTGCTCCTCCTCCTCCTCCTCCTCCTCCTCCTCCTCCTCCTCCTCCTCCCGACCACTGCAGAGTCATCAGAGTACTTCTGCAGGTGGCATGACTCCGTGTTGTACTGGAGGTCAGTGTGTACAGGGTGAAGAGGAAGGGGGACAGAACCGTTCCCTGTGGGGCTCCAACATCACTGACCACCGTGTCAGACACACGGCCCATTCTGACAGACTGAGGTCTGTGGCCTGTGAGGTGTCAGTGATCCAGGAGGTGGTGGACGCGTCCACACCGACCACCCGCAGCCTCTCCCTCAGCAGCAGTGTCTGGATGGTGTTGAATGACTGGAGAAGTCACAGTGGCTCTCACAGACATCGGTTCCCTCCAGGTGCGCCTGAGCCGGCTGCAGCAGGTAGATGATGGCGTCGGCCACGCCCACATGAGGCTGGTGAGCAAACTGCAGAGGGTCCAGCGATGACCTCACCAGCGGCCGGAGGGGGAGGTGTTGGTGTTTGGGGGGTGTGAAGTGTGGAGGAGACGGGGAGGGCTGTGAGCTGAACCTGTTGAGAAACAGTTGAGCTGGTTGGCCCTCTCCAGGGAGCCCCTGGCTGTCTACCTCTCCCCTTGAAGCCACTGATCTGCTTCATCCCGCTCCACACCTCCCTGGTGTTGTTCAGCTGGAGTTTGGCCTCCAGCTCCTCCTGCAGGAGTCCTTCCCTCCTGAAGCTTCTCCTTCAGGATGGACTCTCCTCAGCTCCTCCTGTCCCCAGACCTGAAGGCCTTCTTCTTGTTAAGAAGCGCCTTCAGGTCCCTGGTGATCCAGGGCTTGTTGTTGGGGAAGCAGCGCCCAGTCCGTGATGGGATGATGGAGTGTTCCCAGTCCGTGATGGGATGGTGGAGTGTTCCCAGTCCGTGATGGGATGATGGAGTGTTCCCAGTCCGTGATGGGATGGTGGAGTGTTCCCAGTCTGTGATGTACTCTGTGATGCAGTCCGTCATGCTGTTGATGTCCTCCCCATGATGTCCACACAGCACGGCCCAGTCCGTGGACTCAAAGCAGTCCTGCAGGGCGTGGTTGGCCACCAGAGACCACCTCCTCAGGCCTGGTGGTCACAGGCAGCCTCTTCACCAGAGGAACATACCTGGGAGTCAGCCGGACCAGGTCATGATCAGACCTGCCGAGGGGGGGAAGGGCAGTGGCGCTGTATGCATCCTTGGTGTTAGCATACAGCAGGTCCAGTGTTTTATTGTTCCTTGTTGGGCAGTGTATATATTGATAACAAGTTGGCAGAGCTTTAACCAGTGAGGTGTTGTTAAAGTCTCTGGTGATGGTGGTGAAGGCCCCAGGCTGATGATTCAGCAGTGCCAACATGGTGGAGTGGATGAGTCCACTGCTCCCTCAGCGTCAGCTGATGGCGGCACCTACACCACGACCACAATGGCGGATGTGAACTCCCTCGGCAAATAATAAGGTTGCATTCCCACGGCCAGCAGTTCAATATTCGGGCTCCAGAGACGCTCCTTCACACAGACGTGATCGGGATGACACCACCGCTCCTTCACATGAACGGCGACCCCGCCCCCTCTCGTCTTACCGCTCTTTGTAGTGTCTCTGTCCGCCCGAACCAGCCTGAAGCCGGGCACAGACGCCGTGATCCGCTACAGCCACGTCTCCGTGAAACACAGGAGGCTGCTCTTGCGGAAGATCTGATCAGTCATCACCAGCGCGCCAAGCTCATCCGTCTTATTCGCCAAAGACCTCACGTTCCCCGTTATGATCGCCGGTACCGAGGGTTTGAATCTCCTCGTTTTAGCCCTCCTCCCGGCACCCGACCTGCAGCCCCGAGCCCTTCTCCGCATTTCCACGGGCTTTTCCAGACCTGTGCTCAACAGAAAAATTTAAGTTTTGCAAATCCAAGAACCAGCGTGTAACGCGCATTGTAGCCGTGTAACCGTGCATTAGTGTTAAGTAGACATCCATCTTAATGGTGCTTGATCCGTTAACAGGGTGAATGTTCTGCCCAGGAGGTAATATCACAGCTTGGTTAAGACCTATTTCATTGCCAGACATTCCTTCGCAACAGTTGAATAGTTTCATGTTTCAGAAACATACGGCTAATGTAAGTCACTGGGTGTTCCTCCCCTCCCTCACCTGGGACAGCACGGCTCAACCCCTGACCCTGAGGCGTCTGCGTGGAAGACAAACATGTCTCCGGAGTACATGGTGCAGATGCTGGTTGTCTTTTTTGTCATTTTGTATAGGGGAGCAGCAATGGTAGCAACGTGAGGATAAAACAATGACAGTAGCTACCAGTGCCAGGAACTTGTTTACTTGCCATTTCATTGCTTGCTTTGGACAGGTGGTAATGTCTTCCACCTTCCCGGAGTTGGGGTCTTACGACGCCTCTCCCAGTAGTGTAGCCAAGGTACTGTGCCTCTTCTAGATCAAGGTGGTACTATTGGGGGTTGGCAGTCAGGCCAGCTTGCTGTAGACTTCCCAAGACAGCTTTCAAGTGGCTTACCAGGCTGGAATTCCCGCGCTTGAACTTTCCAGTTGTGGATTCTGGCTTGAGCCTGTTGTGCATGCCACCACAGTAGAGGCCATATTTTATCCATTATTTCTTGCATCTGTTCAACATACTCTATCACAGAGTGGTGGGGTGATTGCTGTTTGTAACCACTCTTGGGCCATTACCCCTGGGTTTGCCCCCAAAACACCAAGGATCAGCTATGAACGATGAAACCAAGGTTCTGTTGGATAGCATGGTTTTATTTCACCAGCACACAACACACAGCAGACCGCATGACTACCCGTCTGCTCACTCTCCTCCCCTCCGCTCTCCCCTGAGAGCTTTTAGGAGGGCGGCCTTGGCTGCTGACTGATTGCCAATCACCAGCAGCCGAGGCCAAACTGGAGACAGCTGCCACACTGTTGTTCCCAGGCTGCTTTAACTAGATCTAGCAGGCCCCTGGGTCTCTGTCCATACAGCAACTGAAATGGCGAAAATCTTGTGGAAACTTGAGGAACATTTCTGAAGTGACCCAAGATTCTGCGGTAGGTCTTCTCCACTCACAGATGAGCTCCAAACAGGTGGGAATGAGCTAGGTACAACATTTTTAGAACATGGCATTTAAGGACAAGCAACTGTTCAACAACAAATTTCCCCAGCTTAGCTACCCTATATAGTCGGACATTTGTCATAGAGAAATGTGGAAAGGGCAGAACACTCACCCATTCTACCGGATTCCCCTCGACCACCATCAGGTTCTGTCTGACCTGTTCACGGTCGGGGTCTTCCAACTGGCCGGTCCCAAACTGTCCTGGGCTGACAGCATTTTCCTCTCTTGCCAGGGGACGTCCTTTGCCGGGGCCTCTGCTTTGGTCCAGAGTTCCTCGTCCATTTCCTCTGCCAATGTACCGGTCGGGCTGGAGGTTGCTGCACAGGCATGTACCAATTTGTTATTCCCGGTTCTCAGAGGTCTGATTATACGGCTGATCCTGTTGCCGGTCATCCTGTAGGCTCACACATGCCAGAATATGGAGCAATCCCGAACAATCAGTAATGGTACAGGCACATTTTGTACCACTCCCACCATAACTTCAAAAGTGCCCCTTGTGGCCTGAAACTTAATGTGGGTGGAGGGATAATCCCGCGAATCCCCATGGACACGGGACAGTGGGATAGCCCCCCCCCCGCCCTGGGGCCAGGTTTCAGCCTTGACTAGGGATGGGTATCGTTTGGGTTTTTTCCAATACCGGTGCTAAACCGGTACTTTTAAAATGATACCGGTGCCTAAACGGTGCCTGAACTGATACTTCTTTTTTTTTACGCACAATGAGGACATTAAAATACTCTTTGGCCATATTCCCTGTAGAAGCCGTTATCATGGAGCACTGACGAACAACGGTTATCAGACTATTAACAAACACAATCTATGTTCTCCATTATAAGATGTGATATGTATTGTCACATGCAGACCTTATAGGGTTAATCATGTCACTGTGTTGATGGGCAAAGAGAACAACCAATCAGAGGTCCTGAAAATGACACGTGACACATAAAGTGTTGCTTCTGGTAGTGAGTTACACTGAAACAAAGTCAGTGCATTTACATTATGGTATAATTCAAATTTTTCTTTAATTGGACTATGCTATCTTTTGGGGAATCTGCTGTTATCCCAGTATACATGGCAGTGAGTAATTCGAATCATTGGCTGAAAACATGTTACTTCCGATACGACAGGTGGCGCTGTTTTCACTACAACTCCTGTTGTGGAGCCCATTTCCTTTTTTTGATTGGCTGATAAGCGCCACGTCACAGCACAACTCCAGGAAGCGTTTGTTTTCCCCACGCGGACAGCGGCGGGGCTCATGTTGGCGCTGCGGCACATTAAAACATGAAATAGCCGAGAGTTGTTTTCAACGTGAAGAAATACGATGTGTGGCCGGAGTGCGGGAGTTAAGACCGACCTGTGTGACACTTGAGAGCCCTGACACTCGTTGCGATGCTCGTGGCGATACTCGTTGCGCTTGGTGCGCATGGGCAAAGACGCAAAGTTCGGTTCCTAGTCCAGTTCACCGCTACATGCTGCGACGCTCGGTTTATCAACCGCATCGGATCGAGTTATCCAGGGTGTCAATCGGACCGTAGTCGGACCGCACAGTCGAACAAAGGTGTTACATGAAACGGATAATTTGATTTCAGTCCGACTAAGACAGTTATTCGAATGCATGTAAACACGGTCAGTGATGCCCCGCGGTCTTTATTCCTCTGTTATTATATTCCCGGTAACACCGGGGATACAGCCGGGACCGCTGTACACCAACACATCTGCTAGCAGACTGTCACGCACATAGCTCGTAGCTAGCTTAAACATGGTTATAATGGCTAATTTATTATTTCTTGACCTACTTTTATGAATACAAGACTTGCAATCAACGCTCTGGTACTAATCTGAGTTTAGGCTGCTCTTTTATTCACCGGTCTCCACGTGTTCAGGGGGACTGTCCCTCAGCCTGACGCTGGTGTGCTCCACACGGGTTCACGCTGTCACACAGTTTCCGATGCCCAACCCTAGTCTTGACTGTAGGAGTGTAACAGCTCTCCATGAGGTCACCTGAAGGATCCTATTGGCTCACCACCCTAGTCATGAGGTCACCTGAAGGATCCGATTGGTTCACCACTCCTCTAATCATGAGGTCACCTGAAGGATCCTATTGGCTCACCACACCTCTAGCCATAAGGTCACCTGAAGGATCCTATTGGCTCACCACTCTAGTCATGAGGTCACCTGAAGGATCCTATTGGCTCACCACTCTAGGGTCATGAGGTCACCTGAAGGATCTTATTGGCTCACCACTCTAGGGTCATGAGGTCACCTGAAGGATCTTATTGGCTCACCACTCTAGGGTCATGAGGTCACCTGAAGGATCTTATTGGCTCACCACTCTAGGGTCATGAGGTCACCTGAAGGATCTTATTGGCTCACCACTCCTCTAGAGTCATGAGTGTATCCATCGAGCTTGAACTGACTAACGGTCGAGCAAAATCTTTCGTTATTCTTATTTAGAGTTTCACTGATATGGAACGCTCAGATAACTGTAAACATCTGTCGGACATTATGGTTGAATAAAGTAGACCTCGTGACTCACTCTCAACCAATCAGAATGCTTGATTTTATCCACTCATATTATAAATGTATATAAACACCTCTCGGTAGTAACCACACCGTCTACATTTCTTTTGGAATGTTCTCATCAGAACTGAAATGAGCTGAGCACCTGAATGCAACACACTAACAGATCCAAAGCTCAGACCAACTGAGCGTACAACTCCTATGCACAAGCAACACCAAAGTAAACACAAGTGTACATAACAAGAGCTCATTGTCACTGCAGTACAAAGCACCACTTAACGTCCCTCACCTGCACACCCAGTCCTTCAACACACTTAATGTGTACTATCAGCTCTACGCGGAGCAACCGGCCGCTCACTGAGTCACCCTGAGAACCACATGACATGAGTCACCGCTCTGCATGGGGTCGGTGAGCGGCTGCTCTGGTGGACAGTGTTGGTCTGTTTTCTCTCGATGAGTAAAATGAAATCCTGTCAAACCAGAGATGAAATCATTCCTCTCATTTCATAGAGACGAGATGAATAATGTCCTGCCCTCAACCCGGACCGAGCTGTCCTCAGAGAGTCATCGAGGCAGCGGTAGATACGACCTGAGATACGACCAATGGCCTTCAACGGTTTCTACTTCTAACCCGTCTACCTGTTTCTAGACCCCGTCTACCTGTCTCTAGACCCCGTCTACCTGTTTCTAGACCCCGTCTACCTGTCTCTAGACCCCGTCTACCTATTTCTAGACCCCGTCTACCTGTCTCTAGACCCCGTCTACCTGTCTCTAGAGGATGTCTACCTGTCTCTAGACCCCGTCTACCTGACTCTAGAGGACGTCTACCTGTCTCTAGACCCCGTCTACCTGTCTCTAGGACCCCGTCTAAGAGACAGGTAGGTATTATCACTCTCTCTACTAACATGTGCTAGTCCGTCATAGTACTACCTTAGTATCAGTGTGACCTTGTGGTGGTCTTATGAGCCCACCCTGTGAACTGTGAAGATCAAACAAACACTTGGACTTCGGACACTGAGCTCCTCTCTCCTCTCCTCTCTCCTTAAGGACGTTTAGGATACACTGAGCTCCTCTCTCCTCTCTCCTTATGGACGTTTAGGATACACTGAGCTCCTCTCTCCTCTCCTCTCTCCTTATGGATGTTTAGGATACACTGAGCTCCTCTCTCCTCTCCTCTCTCCTTAAGGACGTTTAGGATACACTGAGCTCCTCTCTCCTCTCTCCTTATGGACGTTTAGGATACACTGAGCTCCTCTCTCCTCTCCTCTCTCCTTATGGATGTTTAGGATACACTGAGCTCCTCTCTCCTCTCTCCTTATGGATGAATCCTCATCTCTCCATCACACATGACTAACTCTGCTTCCTCCCTGAGTCCTCTCTCCTCACGTCTCATGGGGTCATGGGGTCATGGGGTCATGGGGTCATGTGACCCTCTGAGAGGCGTAGATCCTCTCTGCTGATGGAGCATCAGGTCTGGGTCCTGAGTTCCTGCTACCAGCTGCTGGCCTGCTGGGACTCCACCCACTGTTGAGACTCCGCCCACTGTTGAGACTCCGCCCAGAGTTGGGACTCCTCCTCTCCTCCTCTCCTCCTCCACCTGATGGAGGGTGGAGGTCTCCATGGTGGAATATGCCGACTATGAACTCTTCATGAACTCTGTCATCTTCACTGAATGTTTTAACTTCTGGTCACATGACCTCTATGACACCTGTCCACCTGGAGAGGCTCCTCCTCCTCCTCTCTCCTCAAGGGTCTGACCTTCACCCTGAAGGGTTGTGGGGAGTTGTTCCTGATCCATGTGAGGTCAGAGGTCAGAGGTCAGGGTGTCTATGTACAGATTGTAAAGCCTCAGAGACACATTAGTAATTTGTGAAAATGGGCTACACAAATAAACTGAATTGAAATTAATTGAGTGAAGACAGACAGACTCCAGGACAATCAGCTGCCCTCCAAGGTCCAGCTCCCTTTGGGCGATATTAAGACGAGCGTTTTGATTGGAGGAGAGCGACGAATCAGAGACAGAGAGAAACATCTGGACCACCTCCCACATCTGCAGTTCCTGTTGGGTAACGAGTACATGAGGCAGCACAAGAACGTTTCTGTGCTCATCAATACACACACACACGCTCACACACACACACACACACACACACACACACACACACACACACACACACACACACACAGGGATACAGTAGAAGAGCTGCTGGGTAACTATGTGCTTGGATATTGAAATTAGACAGGAGTGTTAAAGCATCCGAACAACACTCAGTCTTTAAAAGGAGACCCGAGTGAGTGGAAAGAACCAGAACACACACACACAGAGACACACACACGCACACACACACACACACACACACACACACACACACACACACCGACTGGCCCCCTGGAAACACACACACACAGAAACACACACACGCACACACACACACACACACACACACACACACACCGACTGGCCCCCTGGGAACACACACACACAGAGACACACACACGCACGCACGTATACACACACACTCGCAAACGCACACACACACACACACACATGCACGCACATACACACACACACACGCACATATACACACACACATATACACACGCACGCACACACACACACACACAAACACACAAACACACACTCTGAGAAGATTCTCTCCGACTGACTCCCCTCTGAAGTGGTTTACTCTGCTCTCTTCTCTTCATCCTCCACCTCTCTTTCTCTCTTTCCCTCCACCTCTCTTTCTCTCTTCATCCTCCACCTCTCTTTCTTTCTTTCCCTCCACCTCTCTTTCTCTCTTCATCCTCCACCTCTCTTTGTCTATTTCCCTCCACCTCTCTTTCTCTCTTTCCCTCCACCTCTCTTTCTCTTTCCCTCCACCTCTCTTTCTCTCTTTCCCTCCACCTTTCTGTGAATATCGTTCATTTACAAGTCCGTTCACACGACGCCTTTTAAGGCCAGCTCTCTCCTTCCCGTCTCTCAGTCATTGCCTCCTCTGACTCTGTCTCTTTCAGCCAGCCTCTACACACACACACACACACACACACACACACTCCTCTCTGCCTCCATCTGATAGATGGTGGAGGTCTCTATGGTGGAATATGCCGGAGGTCAGAGGTCAGAGGTCAGGGGTGTCTATGTGTACAGATTGTAAAGCCTCTGAGACACATTAGTCATTTGTGAAAATGGGCTCTACAAATATATATATATATATATATATATATATATATATATATATATATATATATATATATATATATATATATATATATATATATTAAACAACCACACACACCACCACTGCTTTGTTTCTACCCGGCCCATTTCTTTCCCCTGACGAGCAGACTCCCCATGACCTCTGGGCCTCCTCTGGCCTCTGTGCCTCCTCTGGGCCTCCTCTGGGCCTCCTCTGTGTCTTCTCTGGGCCAGTGGGCTTCCTCTGGGCCTCCTCTGTGCCTCCTCTGGGTCTCCTCTGTGCCTCCTCTGGGCCAGTGGGCCTCCTCTGGGCCTCCTCTGGGCCTCCTCTGGGCCTCCTCTGGGTCAGTGGGCCTCTTCTGGGCCTCCCATCTGTATAATCTGTGTAATCTGTATAATCTGTGTAATCTGTATAATCTGTATAATCTGTGTAATCTGTATAATCTGTATAATCTGTATAATCTGTGTAACCTGTATAATCTGTGTAATCTGTATAATCTGTATAATCTGTATAATCTGTGTAATCTGTGTAACCTGTATAATCTGTGTAATCTGTATAATCTGCATAATGTGTATAATCTGTATAACCTGTATAATCTGTGTAATCTGTATAATCTGCATAATGTGTATAATCTGTATAACCTGTATAATCTGTGTAATCTGTATAATCTGTATTTTAGTGTTTTGGTTGTAAAGTTCATTAACAACCAGAATGTTTCTGAATTTGGTTCAAAGGGTTAAACAAGATGTCTGTAGTTTTGTGGCTTTGGCATGTATGTGTGTATCTGGATGTATGTGTGTATCTGGATGTGTGTGTGTGTATCTGGATGTGTGTGTGTGTATATGTGTGTGTGCGTGTATCTGGATGTGTGTGTGTGTGTATATGTGTGTGTGTATCTGGATGTGTATGTGTGCGTGTACCTGGATGTGTGTGTGTATATGTGTGTGTGTGTATCTGGATGTGTGTGTGTATATGTGTGTGTGTATCTGGATGTGCATGTGTGTGTATATGTGTACGTGTGTATCTGGATGTGTGTGTGTATCTGGATGTGTATATGTGCGTGTATCTGGATGTGTGTGTGTATATGTGTGTGTGTGTATCTGGATGTGTATGTGTGTGTATATGTGTGTGTGTGTATATGTGTGTGTGTGTGTATATGTGTGTGTATCTGGATGTGTGTGTGTGTGTGAATCTTGATGTGTATGTGTGTGTATAAGTGTGTGTGTGTATCTTGATGTGTGTGTGGTACAGAGTTGGAGCGATGGGCTCCAGTAGTCTTCTCCATATAAGGGAGAAGGAATGTGAGGAGAGCAGAATGCCCCCCCCCCTCCCCACGGCGGTCGCTGCTGTCATGTGTTCATGTGAATGTCTAGCTCTTCGTCACACTTTGTGGTTCACATATGCACATGGGCTGTACTACACACACACACACACACACACACACACACACACACACCAACACTAACACACACACACCAACACTATCACACACACACACACACACCAACACTATCACACACACACACACACACACACACACACCTGACCCCACACATATAGACACACACACACACACGCCTCTCAGTGAGCCAGCGAGGTCATGATGATGTCATAGACACAGCAGTGTTTCAGAAGCTGTCATCATGACGTCATCATTCCCCCACTGGTTTCCTGACTTATCTTTGCTGTGTGTGTGTGTGTGTGTGTGTGTGCGCGTGTACTTCTGGAATACCTTCTTCTAGGTGTCTATCGTCCGCTCCAGCATGTTCGTGACGGCTGTCGTCTCCACTGCATGTGGACGGAATTCACTGGAAACAGATGTTAATGGTCACTTTGGATCATGAGCGCTCACTTCATCTTGTTTGAAGTCTGAGAGGAACGGGAGGAGTCAGCAGGTTGCCAGCGGTTACGCTCCGAAACACCAGGGGGCTGGCCTGTTTCATGGGATCAGAGGAGTTTCAAACCACAACAGGGAGGGTGCTCTGAAGAGAGGGTGCTCTCTCTCATTCCCTCTCTCTCTCTCTCTCTCTCTCCCCCCCCGTCTCTCTCGGGTCCAGCCAGTCTGATTGGAGGGCTGCTCCTGTGTGAATGACATCACATGATCTCATGACTGAGGCAGGTGAGCCTAACAGACCTGCAGAGACATGACCTGCAGAGAGAGAGAGAGAGAGAGAGAGAGAGAGAGAGAGGGAGGGAGAGAGAGGGAGAGAGGGAGAGGGAGGGAGGAGGAGGAGAGGAGAGGAGAGGAGAGGAGAGGAGGGAGAGGAGGGAGGAGGGGAGAGGAGGGAGGAGGAGGGAGGAGGGAGGAGAGGAGGGAGAGGAGGAGGAGGGAGGGAGGGAGGAGGAGAGGAGGAGGAGGAGGAGGAGAGGAGAGGAGAGGGGAGAGAGAGGGAGGGAGAGGGAGATCAAAGTGCTGCAGTATACTGTGATTTAAGATACACTACATCATTATAAATAATACATGTCTGATACAGTGCAGGTGGCTGTGTGTCTTTGTCTTGACTGTCAGTTGTTCCCTGCTTTGGCAACACATGGACCACCACGGTCACAGGGGGGGGGGGGGGGGGGTACACCTCCAAAGATGTGAGGACGACCCCCAGATGAGTCCTGTCCCCCTGCCGGACCCCCGTGATAATGGCTGACGCCCCCGTGAGGCCATGTCGGACTGCCTTGCTCAGGTTTTGCGTGGCCTTCCCCTCCTCAGCGACAGTCTGCCGCCACAGAAGAGCCATCAGCTGATTCTGATCTTCTGCTGCTTTAGATAATGGAAGACAGGATTTAAGTTGCCAGTATCCCAGAACGTCCACAGGCCCACACGGTGCTGGGAGGCCTGGCCCTGACCCGGGAGGTGCTGGGAATACTCCCCAACTCTCCCACCTCAAGGCCACTGGTTCTTCCTGAACAGCTCCCTGTGTAAACACTCCTCACGACTAGTTTCAGATCAGATGGCTTCTTCTGAAACCAACATGATTCAAACCGGAGCGAGGGAGGAGCACTGCCCCCCCGCTGGGAGTGAAGGACGGAGGGGTAAGAATCATTGGCGTTGAGACGAGGGAACCTAAACCCGCTGGTTCTGCTCTGCTCCTCCATGGTTCTGCTCTGCTCCTCCATAGTTCTGCTCTGCTCCTCCATGGTTCTGCTCTGGTGCAGGTGTGACCGACAGGCCGAGAGGGTTTGTGTAGCTCATATCCATTACAAGTAAAAGCCTTTCACTAAAAGACCCGAGTCTCCTGGTCCTCTGGTCCTGATGAGGACCCGAGTCTCCTGGTCCTCTGGTCCTGATGAGGACCCGAGTCTCCTGGTCCTCTGGTCTTGATGAGGACCCGAGTCTCCTGGTCCTCTGGTCCTGATGAGGACCCGAGTCTCCTGGTCCTCTGGTCCTGATGAGGACCTGAGTCTCCTGGTCCTCTGGTCCTGATGACTCGAGTCTCCTGGTCCTCTGGTCCTGATGCCCCGAGTCTCCTGGTCCTCTGGTCCTGATGAGGGCCCGAGTCTCCTGGTCCTCTGGTCCTGATGAGGACCCGAGTCTCCTGGTCCTCTGGTCTTGATGCCCCGAGTCTCCTGGTCCTCTGGTCCTGATGAGGACCCGAGTCTCCTAGTCCTCTGGTCTTGATGCCCTGAGTCTCCTGGTCCTCTGGTCCTGATGAGGACCCGAGTCTCCTGGTCCTCTGGTCTTGATGAGGACCCGAGTCTCCTGGTCCTCTGGTCCTGATGAGGACCCGAGTCTCCTGGTCCTCTGGTCCTGATGAGGACCCGAGTCTCCTAGTCCTCTGGTCTTGATGCCCTGAGTCTCCTGGTCCTCTGGTCCTGATGAGGACCCGAGTCTCCTGGTCCTCTGGTCTTGATGAGGACCCGAGTCTCCTGGTCCTCTGGTCCTGATGAGGACCCGAGTCTCCTGGTCCTCTGGTCTTGATGCCCCGAGTCTCCTGGTCCTCTGGTCTTGATGAGGACCCGAGTCTCCTGGTCCTCTGGTCCTGATGAGGACCCGGCTGCTCTGGCTCTGCCAAGGGTTCTGAGATGTTGAAGACTCTCTGAACCAAGCGGATTCTTCCAGATTAGTAGAACGCCGTATGCTTTACAGCTTTGAGATGGTTCTTTCGTTTGAGGTCTGAGGGTTCAGGGAGCAAACCTCCTCTTCCTCACCCTCTTCTTCTTCAGAGGGGCTATCGAGTCCAGTGTCGTCCTCAGTGGCACTATGGACATCCAACCATCATCCAACCATTTACCCATCCACCAAAACCACCAATCAACCCCTTCACACACCCACCCACACACACACACACACACACATGGACACCCACCCATCCATCCACACACACACACAAATCCATCCATATATACATATATATATGTATACATATATATATATATTTACATATGTATGTATACATATGTATATGTATATACATATGTATACGTATATATGTATACATATGTATATTTACATATATATATGTATATGTACATGTGACTGTGTATGTGTGTGTGCGCGTGTGTGTGTGTGTGTGTGGTGTGTCTGTCTGTGTGCGCGTGTGTGTGTGTGTGTGTGTGGTGTGTCTGTCTGTGAGTGTGTGTGTGTGTCTATGTGTATGTGTGTGTGTGTGTGTGTGTGTGTGTGTGGTGTGTCTGTCTATGTGTATGTGTGTGTGTGTGTGTGTGTGTGTGTGGTGTGTCTGTCTGTGAGGGTGTGTGTGTGTGTGTGTGTGTGTGTGTGTGTGTGTGTGTGTCACTGGTCTCCAGCGACAGGCCCAGCTGCAGCACCATGTTTGGGCCTCTCCTGGCCGACACGTCTCCCGGGAGGTTGAGTCACGGAGACGTCTGGATGAGCTTCACTCAGCCGGAAGGACGAGAGGAGGAGCCCAGCTGGTGGATGACCTTCACCAGGGTCACAGTCAGAGGTCACCGGCTCATCGTGACCCAGCCCCTTCCCCCTCAGGGCTGTTGGCTCAAGGCCGTGAAGTAACCTGGAGACAAAGAACCGTTGATGGGGTCCTTGTTCACATGTACCAGTGGGATGGAACACAACGTTCACCAGCTGCAGTTAGAGATGACCTCGGGGGGTATTGGACGGGAGCCTCAGAAACCTCCGGGCCTCGGATGTTTCTCAAACCGTGGTATGCTGAGTGATGTCGGAGCGGTCTGAACTAAGTCAGGATTCCTCACATTCCTCAGCGAGAGAGCAACACATGTTCTGCATTTCAACCGTTCTGATATGAGCTCATTGTTCCTTTTAAAGAATGAGCTAAGTAGGGCAGCAGGGCTGAGTCTACATGTGGGGCAACAGGGCCCCCTAGAGGCCATGTGCAGACTGCATGGGCTTCTCGTGAAGCACAAGCCGGAGCTTCATCGTGTTAGTCGGTTTCACTTCAGTGTTCTATCCTGTTCTCGTGTATCTAGAGCACTGGTTCTCAAATGGGGGTCCACGTACCCCTGGGGGTACGTGAGATTTAAAAAAAATCTATTTAAATTTAGTATCCATTAAAAAGCCACACACCTCGTCTCCAACCCTTCTCGGCTCGCGCTAGAGCTCTGTTGCAGGCACCTCAGCTCACGGAGGTCAAGGAGGTCACAGAGGTTGTGTTACCTCAACATGTTTTTATTATTCACCAATGAATGCAGAAATATACACTATCACAACTCCGCAGTTCACTGATGTCCAGTTTGTGAGTCTGTCCACTGTCATGGAATGATGTCTCTCTGTCTCAACACATTAGTCATTGAACCTGATGTGTCTGCTGTTCATGGACCTCCTTCTCATATTCATTTATACTCATATCATGTTGATTTATCATATAGTCTCATTTTCATATATCACATTCTATTTAACTGTCGCTTTTATCCAAAGCTAACAATCCTGTTTCGTTCGTACACCATAGAGCAGCTACAGGGAGCAATTCAGGGTAAAGTGTCTTGCACAAGGACACATCGATTAGGGAGGGGATCGAACCTCCAACCCCGTGATTGAAAGACGGGCCTGCTACCCACTGACCCATACTTGCCCATTACACTTGTTCATATATCCTCATGTTCATATATCATGTTCATATATCCTCATGTTCATATATCATATATCCTCATGTTCATATATCATGTTCATATATCCTCATGTTCATGTATCATGTTCATATATCCTCATGTTCATATATCATATATCCTCATGTTCATATATCATATATCCTCATGTTCATATATCATATATCCTCATGTTCATATATCATATATCCTCATGTTCATATATCCTCATGTTCATATATCATATATCCTCATGTTCATATATCATATATCCTCATGTTCATATATCATATATCCTCATGTTCATATATAATTTTCATATATCCTCATGTTCATATATAATGTTCATATATCCTCACGTTCATTCATCATATTCATATATCCTCATGTTCATATATCCTCATGTTCATTTATCATATTCATATATCCTCATGTTCATATATCCTCATGTTCATTTATCATATTCATATATCCTCATGTTCATATATCATATATCCTCATGTTCATATATCATGTTCATATATAATCATGTTCATTTATCATATTCATATATCCTCATGTTCATATATCATATATCCTCATGTTCATATATCATGTTCATATATCCTGATGTTCATTTATCATACATCATATATCCTCATGTTCATATATCATATATCCTCATGTTCATGTATCCTCATGTTCATATATCATGTTCATATATCATATTCATATATCCTCATGTTCATATATCATATATCCTCATGTTCATATATCCTCATGTTCATATATCCTGATGTTCATATATCATATATCCTCATGTTCATATATCATATATCCTCATATTCATATATCCTCATGTTCATATATCATATATCCTCATGTTCATATATCATATATCCTCATGTTCATATATCCTCATGTTCATTTATCATATATCCTCATGTTCATATATCATATATCCTCATGTTCATATATCATATATCCTCATGTTCATATATCCTGATGATCATTTATCATATTCATATATCCTCATGTTCATATATCCTCATGTTCATATATCATGTTAATATATGCTCATGTTCATATATACTGTTGTGTTCTCAGTTGTGAAACATAACGTATACGTCACAACAATTCTCTCAGTGTTGGAAACATCTTTCATTTCCACTTTATACTTGATGATTCAATCATTTGGGTTTTAGCACATCAGTTTGGGATTTGGGACAGAGTTTACTCTTGCCTTTGTGAAGTCTCAGACCTAATGATTAGTGCGAATAGGTGTAGTTCACCTGGAGGAGGAAGTAGGAGGCTAAAGTAGAGCCAGACAGTTGTCTTTGTATTAAGGACATGCACGCCGTTGCTGTGCCCTAATTTGAACTTTGAATACAGCTCTAAATAAGATTACACTTATGTTTGTGAAATTTCTGAATCGTGACAAAGGATGTGACACACTCTGCCTCATGTGATTAGCTCTTTCACCTATGGAGTAATGCCGAAAACCGTTTAATACAGAGGCCTAATGGTTCAGAATTTTTTTTGCATTGGTCAATTAGTTTTGTGAGGAATAAGTTAGACCAAAGCTCACGGTTCAGGTAGGCAGAGTGCCGGCAGGTCTTAGAAACTACATTTCCTAGTATGGATTTGTAGTTTGTCATTCCATTTATTTAGCAATGTTATTTTTTAAATTATATATATATATATATATGTGTGTGTGTCTGTTATACAAACGCTATCATGTCACCAAAATAAAATACAAGACGTAATGAATATCTGTCTCAGTTCCGCCGCGAGCTTAACCGGAAGCGGAAGTGCGCTCGTCGTTCTTTCCGCCATTAGGTGAGTACGTGGTGGGAGCGACTTGTCTTCGGCTCTCCGTCAAATTGACTGATTTAAAGTTCTAGAACAGAAATATCTGCCTGGATTCAACGAAATAATCCACATTTCTTTCCTTTATAGATCGCAACCATGGGCCGCCGACCAGCCCGCTGGTAAGTTGCGTCCGTAGTGAGAGCGGTTTGGTCCCGCTGGAGTAAAATGGCTCCTCGCACCATGTGCCCGGTGCTAACGCTGCTAGCATCTAGGCTTCAATGAGCAGATTGTAGGAATGGAAAGCCTGCGTCTGCGCCACAGTCTGCGCCACAGTCCGCAGTGCAGCTAAAGCAAGACGTAGATAAAGACGCTTCTTCTCGGCGCCATCTTTATCTCGTCCGAGGCGCTGTAAGCTAGCGTGAGTTAGCATGGAGCGCTAGCATGGAGCGCTAGCCTGTTCACTCGATGCGCTGCTTTTAAATACACCTGAGACGATGTAACCTGCCCGACTGGTGGCGTTGCCATGGTTACGTGGCTCTCGCTGCGGCTCGAATAGCCAGCGGCGTTACGCCGCGTGTTGCTAACGCTTTCTGCCGTGTCGTCGGTGGTAACGTGTACCTGTCTCCACAGCTACCGCTACTGCAAGAACAAGCCCTACCCGAAGTCTCGCTTCTGCAGGGGGGTTCCCGGTAAGCTCCAGTTGCTGTGAGGATGACGTCAGGACGGCCTACGATGCTCTGTACGGGGGTGACGTCAGGATGGCGTAAGCTGCTCTGTACGGGGTGACGTCAGGACGGCGTAAGCTGCTCTGTACGGGGTGACGTCAGGACGGCGTGTAAGCTGCTCTGTACGGGGTGACGTCAGGACAGCGCCGTCTGAGCGCCTCATGTCGCTCCTGCAGTCTCCCGGTGTTCCTGTTTGAATGGCCGCCGTCTTGTTGCACGTGCCTCCAGGACGTGACCCTAACCTTGCAGCTTATTAAGCCGACCGGTTGCTCTGCCGTGAGCTCCTGGTGACGATGGCTGCACACAGCGACTCAGTGGTTGTGTATGTGCTCAGCTGGGAGGTGCTGAGCGCTTTAAGGGACCACTGAGACAACGCGTTACCGGCCGTGTCTCCGTCCACATGTTGTCTGTTATCCCGTCAGGTGGGCTGTGATCACATCACTTCAACACTTTCACACTTGTTGTTTTTTGTTGTGCAGATCCCAAGATCAGGATCTTTGACCTGGGCAGGAAGAAGGCCAAGGTAGACGAGTTCCCCCTGTGTGGCCACATGGTCTCTGATGAGTACGAGCAGCTGTCTTCTGAAGGTGAAGAGCACATACACGTCACGCAGTGTTGAGAAGCACTGCGCGTCACATGGGAACACATTTAATCTTACTAATAACATCACGGTTGATCTAGCTTCTCCTTCTGGTGGGTCGGAGCTCACGGACACCGAGCTGACGCGCTCGCCTTGTTTCTGGCCTGCTGCTGATGCCCGTTGTAGTTGACGAGGCGCACGCAGAGAAGCCTTCTGTACGAGTTATGGCGCGTCAGAGCCGATGCTGAAGAATCGTTATGTTGGTTGGGAGAGACTTGGACATCGGGCGGAGGCTCTGGCGGAGCCGTGTTCATCCGTCTGAAGCCGTCGCCTTAGACGTCACCAACGAAAGGACGGCCAAGCGCCACGCGCTTTACGCCACTTCTAGCTCCATTGGTTCAGAAGTCGGTGCTGACGGACCGGTTTCATTCGGAGGATATGGGAGCCATCTTGGATGTTTTGTAAACGTGACCCTAACCTTGCAGCTTATTAAGCCGACCGGTTGCTCTGCCGTGAGCTCCTGGTGACGATGGCTGCACACAGCGACTCAGTGGTTGTGTATGTGCTCAGCTGGGAGGTGCTGAGCGCTTTAAGGGACCACTGAGACAACGCGTTACCGGCCGTGTCTCCGTCCACATGTTGTCTGTTATCCCGTCAGATGGGCTGTGATCACATCACTTCTGTCTTTATTTAGATTCAGTCTTTAGTTTGTTTAATAAGCTTAGAGCTTCACGAGTATCTCTACTGACTCTAGAAATGACTCCGCCCTCAACACAAAGAGGGCGATGCAGGCCGTGTACTGACGTGTCCCCCCCCCCCCATGCAGCGCTGGAAGCTGCTCGTATCTGTGCCAACAAGTACATGGTGAAGACCTGCGGTAAGGATGGCTTCCACATCCGCATGCGCCTGCATCCATTCCACGTGATCCGCATCAACAAGATGTTGTCCTGCGCTGGAGCTGATAGGTGAGTGGAGCGCCGCGAGCGTCTTGGCAGAGCGCCGCGAGCGTCTTGGCAGAGCGCCGCTTGACGTCTCGCTCCTCGTCCCTTGTGCTCCTCAGGCTCCAGACCGGGATGCGCGGAGCCTTCGGGAAGCCGCTGGGCACCGTGGCTCGCGTGCGCATCGGTCAGGTGATCATGTCCGTGCGCACCAAGGCGCAGAACAAGGAGCATGTGGTGGAGGCGCTGCGCCGAGCCAAGTTCAAGTTCCCCGGGCGCCAGAAGGTAACGCCGACTCCCTGTATGCGTGACGTCTGGACGTCCAGCAGCCCGTGAACCGGCTCACTGCGTGTGCTTCTGGTGACGAGGGCTGCACACAGCGACTCAGTGGTTGTGTATGTGCTCAGCTGGGAGGTGCTGAGCGCTTTAAGGGACCACTGAGACAACGCGTCCTCTTTTCTCTCGGGCTGAGCTGACTCCTCCGTTTCTCCCCTCAGATCCACATCTCCAAGAAATACGGCTTCACCAAGTTCAACGCCTCTGAGTTTGACGACATGATGGCCGAGAAGCGCGTGATCTCAGACGGCTGTGGCGTGAAGTACATCCCCAGCAGGGGGCCGCTGGTCCGCTGGAAGGCGCTGCACGCCAACTAGAGCCAATAAAGAGTGAACCACACATGCCTCACTGAGCCTTATTCATCCAGACGGTTGTTGAACATTCTATTCGAACGTATTAGAGATCCAAACTTCATGGCGCAGGATGTCCGTCCTACAGGGATCTGTCTCAGGGCTCACGTTTGTTTACGCTAGAGAGCAACATGTCAACAAGGACCCGTCTGGACCCTGGTCCTGGTCCCAGTCAGCTGGTCTGGCTGTCTGTTGGGAGCAGCCGAGTCCAGTGGCTGACTCATCGTGCCGTGTTCTGATTGGTCCGTCTGGCTGAGGACCAGTAGCTCCGCCCATCCTGAGAAAGAGCTGAAGCCCAAAACAGATGATTCAGACCTGGCCGAAAGGATGCCGGTTCAACATGGCAACGGCTCTGTGGTACCAGGTGGGTTATGTGGTACCAGGTGGGTTATGTGGTACCAGGTGGGTTATGTGGTACCAGGTGGGGCTCTGGTACCAGGGGGGTTATGTGGTACCAGGTGGGTTATGTGGTACCAGGGGGGGTTATGTGGTACCAGGTGGGGCTCTGGTACCAGGGGGGTTATGTGGTACCGGGGGGGTTATGTGGTACCGGGGGGGTTATGTGGTACCAGGTGGGGCTCTGGTACCAGGGGGGTTATGTGGTACCGGGGGGGTTATGTGGTACCAGGTGGGTTATGTGGTACCAGGTGGGTTATGTGGTACCAGGTGGGGTTATGTGGTACCAGGTGGGGTTATGTGGTACCAGGGGGGTTATGTGGTACCAGGTGTGCTCTGAGGCTCAGGAGGCCATACATATTAAAACATAATAATGTGAAGAAGATGACTCGGTGGACGTACGTCAGCCAGAGATGACGCGTGTTCTTTTGGAATAAGATATTTACCCTCAGAAGAAGAAGTTAAGCCCCTCCCACAGGAAACCAGCAGCAGCTCCACTTCCAGCAGAAGGAAGTGGAGCAACAGGAGAGTTGAAGGGAAGGAGCTGCACTCGAGAGGTCTGTGTGTGTTTGTGTGTGACTGTGTGTGTGTGTGTTTGAGACGGAGAGAGAACACATGACTGACTGTTCACTGGTCATTTTATGCTACTTGTCGAGAACTGATACCTTGTGGTATTGGTATCGATTTTCCGAGTTTGTTTGACACGCCCATAATGTTTTGGCACCCTGTCGATGCACGTCTGATAACGGGGAGTGACATGTATATTCAGCATGTATATTGTACAGGTAGTAATAATATGTAGTAATGACATGTAGATTAAGCAGTTGCTATTTTTTTTGTGTCAACAAATTATTGTAAACATGAGTTTGTTCACATCATAATAAAGCACTGGTTTATTATTAGAGTATTTAGTGTTGAAGATAAACACTTTAACAGTGAAAAGTGAAACATTGAACTTTGAAAGAAAAGCATATTGTGATAGTACAATAACATCCTATCAGATAGGGTAGCATGAATCGATACACACCTATCGGTTTATGCAGCGGGTAGCAAAGTCTGACAAGGCAGCAAAAAATGACAGAACACCGGAGCTCATAGGAGTGTGTAACGTTCAGTGTGTAGCTGAGTGTAACGTTCAGTGTGTAGCTGAGTGTAACGTTCAGTGTGTAGCCGAGTGTGTACCGTTCAGTGTGTAGCTGAGTGTGTAACGTTCTTTGCCCTTCGACGTTTCACACAGGTGTGTGTGTGTGTGTGCGTGTGTGTGTGTGTGTGTCAGCAGTGAGGGCTAGTGGGTTAACCCAATCTGAGGGCTGGGGGTTCTCTCCCCGGCTCCGCCCATGTCGATGTGTCCATGAGCAAGGCACTTGACCCCTCTTGCACCCTGCTGTGAATGTGACCTCTTTCTGGTGGAGAGGTGGAACATGAGCTCCTCCCACCAGGCTGTGGATGAGGTCATTGAGGGGTCAGAAGGTCATTTACATTGTCTCTGTCCTCTACGTGTCCTCGGTGTCCTCTCTGTTGCAGCTCTGCCATGAGGTCCCTCCTCCTCCTCCTCCTCCTCCTCACCTTCCTGCTGGCCGTGTGTGAGGTTCAACAAGCCTCAGCTTTTCGAATCTGTGCCTTCAACCTGCATCACTTTGGGGACTCCAAGTCCAAGAAGAGCACTGTGATGCACACCCTCACCAGGGTGAGACCGCCTGGGAAGTTTACCTGTCTCACCCTCACCAGGGTGAGGCAGCCTGAGAAGTTTACCTGTCTCACCCTCACCAGGGTGAGACCGCCTGGGAAGTTTATCTGTCTCACCCTCGCCAGGGGGAGGCAGCCTGGGAAGTTTACAATTAGTAATATTGGATATAATAATTTATTTGATATATTCTATCAACACAATCGGTGAAACTAAATAGGAATAAATGTTGAGATGGAAATAGTCAAGTGGGACAAATTGGCAGCAAGGCTAAGAGTCAGTGTCCAGCTCTTAATCCAGGTCTGGGTAGTCTCAGTGTCCAGCTCTTAATCCAGGTCTGGGTAGTCTTACTCCATGGTATCCACACATCTTCATACCCACAATGCAACACTTACTTCATTCTTCCAGATCATCGCTCGCTGTGATGTGTGTTTGCTCCAAGAAGTGAGAGACGCACAAGGGAGCGCTGTAGCACTGCTGCTCCGCCAGCTGAACAGGTGACTCACACACACTTACACACACACACACACACATAGGGACATCCCCGGGCTGACCGCTGTGTCTCTGCCCTTCAGGTACGACCCTGACCACGACTACGCGGCCGTGGCCAGTGAGCGGCTGGGCCGGAGCTCCTACCTGGAGCAGTACGTGTTTGTTTACAGGTGAGACAGCGCGGCTCCTCCCGAGCGCCCCCCCCCCCGTGGTACAGGAAGCTGACAGGGAGCATGTGACCGTGTGCAGGACGGACACGGCGGCGCTCACCGGCCGGTACCAATACCCCGACGACCGGCCGGGACACGTGGACGCCTTCTCCAGAGAGCCTTTCGTTGTCCGCTTCAAAGCCCCCCGGACAGGTGAGGCCCCCGGCCAGGTGAGGCCCCCGGCCCCCGGTCGTGAGCGTTATCGTGGCCTTCCTCTCCTCCTCAGACATCGGGGAGTTCGTGCTCATCCCTCAGCACACCTCTCCAGCCAACACCAGCAGGGAGCTGGACGCCCTGTACGACGTGCTGCAGCACGTGGCGGCCATGTGGACGACTCCGGTCAGCTGAGCGCCGTGGCTCCTGCACTGCAGCAACTAACAGTTGTAAAGTTATTGTGTGTGTGTGTGTGTGTGTGTGTGTGTGTGTGCGTGCAGAATGTGATGCTTCTCGGGGACTTCAACGCTGATTGCACCTACCTCACAAAGAAGAACCGGAAGAACGTGCGCCTGATCACAGGGAAGAGCCTCTATTGGCTCATTCCAGAAAAGACGGACACCACGGTGCGCTCCAGCACCTCCTGCACCTACGACAGGTGAGCTCCGGGATCCGGTCCTCGTCTCAGAACCACATCGTCACGATACACGCGGACAACGATTCGGTACGCTCGAACCTGAACGAAGAGACGGAGACAATCCCTTGGTTTCACTTTTATATTCTCCTTTGTTCATATTCCAAACTCGTTAATGAAGTCAACATTTGCCCAGGTGGTTCATGTTGTGACGACACTGTAAGAACAACGTTTCTCAGAGCATCTTCTTGTGTCCCCCTCCTGAACTTCGACTACGTAGTTTCCTGAATGTTCGTGAACCCTGTGATGTTTTCCACAGCGGTCAAGGAGAAGGGTTTAGGAAAGAACGTTGGCTCATTTCCTCCCGGAGGAGGCAGGAGAGCCCCGGAAGTGTTTAATATGTCATCCAGCATGAACACAACTCAAACCGCAAGACTCCAGAGTTTCATCACAGAAGCCCGAAGGCCTTTTATTTCGACTTCCCACACTCCTAACAGGAACTTATCACCTGACCACAAGAGCACAGCTGCTCTTGTTACGAGAACAACCAAAGCCCTCTAATGCTTGGGTATGCAATTCTCAAGCGGAGGCCTAAATATTCGGTTTGTTATTTAAATGACAACATGTTTCCTCGTTTCCTCCCTCCTCGCATGGTTTCCTTGCGTCTCCCTGGGGGGGGGGGACTGAATGGACAAGAGTGAAGGAAACGGGGATTAGGAGTCTTGGGATGCTCCTAATCTTGATTTCTGAGGTGACCTGTACTTGTATAGAGGCTTTCTACTCCTCGACCCCTCAAAGCAGGTCACCACCTCGTCTCCTTCACGCCAGTCATACAGAAGGAGGTGAGCGACGGCCCCACTGCACAGCAGGGTTAGGCTTAGGGTTAGGGTTAGGCTTAGGCTTAGGGTTAGGCTTAGCACACGTATGACGTCCCTGTCCCAGGACCTTGCGGGTTGCCCAAGGACACGTTGGCGTAGGCTGGTGGAGGCGGGGCTCCAACCCGCCATCCTCTGACTGAAGGACGAGCCTGCTCACCACTGAGCCCCCAATTTAGGGATCTACATTGAAAATATGCCGTTTTAAACATGCCGTCATCTTTTGATTGAGAACAAATGAGAACACATCAGTGCCATGTATATTATGGTCTGTCCTGTCTGTGGTCCAACAGGATTGTTGTGCATGGGGAGCGGTTTGCCAGGGCAGTTGTTCCCCTTTCAGCCAGAGCCTTTAACTTCCAGCTGGAGTACCGACTCACAGAGGACCAGGTAACTGTCATGCAGTGTTTACAGTCTACTAGAGATGACCACGGCACGGCCAATCACACACTAGTACAACATGTACATCATACATCTGACTAAAATATGCAAATGGCCATATAAGATGGGCTCCCTCGATAGATGTGAGCTGAGTCTCTGTTCCTTCTGTCCAGGCGCTGGAGGTCAGTGACCACTACCCGGTGGAGGTCCTGCTGAAGGACCGCGCCTCCTCCAATGCTGCCGCTTCCCTTACTTTGTTCCTGCTTGGCCACTTTGTCTTCCAGATGTTGACATGCTAGTTATTATTAGCAAACTCAGGACATCCTACGAGAGGCGTCCCTCAATCATTGCATTAATTCCCCATCATGTGGTTAGCAACTTTCCAAATATCACTGATTAGATTCCAGGGAATGGGTTAGGGTTAGGGTTAGCCTAACCCTAACCCTTGCTGGTGGATTTGATCTTGAGTGAGTCATTGTGGTTGTTGAGGATACCCAGAAAGATCTCAAAATCCTCCCTTGAGTGAGGCCACACTCCCCAGATGTCGTCTAGGAACCTGTAATAATACAGAGGTTTCAAAGGACACACATTTAGGG
>CM070098.1:0-52500 GCA_036178185.1 Liparis tanakae
ACTGAGTTAGTGGATGCTGAAAAGCTGGTTGACTATACCTCTTATTACACAATCAGCAGCAAGGGCCAAACGTATGTACAATTAAAATACCATCTTGAGGACATAATCGAATTGCACAATGGTTCAAATGACTCATAGTGTGTTGTTCCCCATGTGATATTCTCATGTGTATTATTTACAATTGTGTTCTGTATTTTGGCTATGAATACATAATTGCGGCGCTGTGTTTTAAGATTGAGAATAAAACAATAAATTCAACCGAGTTATCTGTTTTTAATTTGGAAAGAGGTGGAAAGAATGGGAAGCTTGAAATAAGAAAGTCTGACCAACCAAGCAGTTCTATACTTGTCAGTGTTGACCAAAAAGCCTTATGATTATGTCAATTCTTGTTTCAAGCATTATTTGCTCAAAACCAGTAATAAAATCTCATTAACAAGTTATAATACCTTGCTAAGATAATGAAGGACTTAATTGCTTGAAACAAGTAAAATTTACTAACATGGTAAGAACAAATATCTTGTCAGTCAAAAAACAAGCATTTATTACCTTGATTTGAGATATTTTATCTAACTTAGATTTTAGTTTTTGCAGTGTATTACTCATTCACATGTCAGGAATAGAACCTCAGCCCTTCAGGAAGAACCCCTTAGAACCCTGGTTTCATAGAGTAGAACCTGAAGCTGACAGATCGACGTAGAGGAGTAAAAGTCTAAAGGACAATGGGATGGAAACAGGTACTTCACAGCAAAGGGTCTGTACTTGTTTTGAGGTGTCGGGACAGAGGGAGCAAGAGCAAGAACACCGGGGACCGGAACACCGGGGACCGGAACAGGCGACGGAACACCAGGGACCGGAACATCGGGGACCGGAGCATCATCGGGGATTGGAACAGGCGACGGAACACCAGGGACCGGAACACCAGGGACCGGAACATCGGGGACTGGAGCATCATCGGGGATTGGAACAGGCGACGGAACACCGGGGACTGGAACACCGGGGACTGGAACAGGCGACGGAACACCGGGGACCGAAACATCGGGGACCGGAACAGGCGACAGAACACCGGGGACCGGAACATCGGGGACTGGAACAGGCGACGGAACACCAGGGACTGGAACATCGAGGACCGGAACAGACGACGGAACACCGGGGACCGGAACATCGGGGACCGGAGCATCATCGGGGATTGGAACGACGACGGAACACCGAGGACCGGAACATCGGGGACCGGAGCATCATCGGGGATTGGAACAGGCGACGGAACACCGGGGACCGGAACACCGGGGACTGGAACATCGGGGATCGGGGACTGGAACCAGAACATCGGGGACTGGAACATCGGGGATCGGGGACTGGAACCAGAACATCGATGACTGGAACCGGAACATCGGGGACTGGAACATCGGGGATCGGGGACTGGAACCAGAATATCAGGGACTGGAACCAGAACATCGGGGACTGGAACCAGAACACCGGGGACCGGAACATCGGGGACTGGAACACCGGGGGCTGAAGCATCGGGGACTGGAACAGGCGACGGAACACCGGGGACCGGAAACATCGGGGACTAGAGCCGGCGGTGGAGTAACGGGCCCTTGAGCCAAGGTCTGGCTCAAGGGCCCGGAGGGTCTCCAACATCTTCTCAAGAAGAACGTCAGCGTACGGTGGCCAGGCAGGAACCTTGCAGCGGAAACTGGAGCTACTGGATTCCACTGAGTAGATGTTCCGATTCATGAAGGCTGGGTCCATTCTTGGTGGCTCTGTCAGGAGGAGTCACGGATGTCGCAGCGAGAGAGAGAGAGAGAGAGAGAGAGAGAGAGAGAGAGAGGACCCAAATGCCGACATAAATGCAAAAAACTATATTTAATTCCACAAACTTGACAGGACAACAAAACGCGGACCAAACGGTACGAAGCCACACTGGGAACGAGACGAACAGGGTCTACACCAGGGTTGCCAGGTCTGTGTGACAAAACCAGCCCAATGGCCAATAAGCCCAGCCCAATATCAGAACTCAAAATATGCCCGTGCCAAACCATATACACTGCTTTTAAAGTCCAACAGCATTGCAATCATTGCCAAATGTATTGTAATATCTACAAAGTAACACCGAATGTGTAGTATGCCAGCATTAAAAGCAGTTTTCCCGGAACAGATATTTCACCTAGGTCCTAAAATGGCCTTGTGTAATTAATATATTATCATAAATAAAATATAGCTCTGTGAACATGTAGGCCAATTCACTGACAGACAAACTAACCTATTGCTTTATCTTTAGGCTTTCTCTTCCCTTTTATCTCTTCCTCCCTGCCTGGACAACATGAATGTACTGTTTTTACTTCATATGCATTTACTGTAGTTAATGCAATACCTTATTTTAACTGAAACACCTTATTATGTTGCTTCACTATATTCTAATCATATACTTATGTTTTTGAGAGGCGCGTCTGGTGTGATCGGCCCCTCAGCAGTCCTCTGCTCGCCGTCTCGCTCCGCTGGCTGGTGCGCATCGGGGCGGAGCAAAGAAAAAAATCACTAGCATCCCCCCCCCCCCGTCGGTCGATTGTCTTGACTTGGTCACATTATAAGTAGCTCGCATGCTGAAAACATGTGAGCAGCCCTGATCTACCCGAACCAGCGGACAACAAATTCAACCCGTGGCAACACTTCAAAAGAAGCGCAGGATTGGCAACCCTGGTCTACACACACAGGCAGGTGAAGGTGATTGGACCACGGGGAACGAGACACAGGTGGACACAATGAGGGCGGGGCCAGCAATCTCACAGGAGGAACCAATCAGGAGCAGGGCAGCCAATCACAAGGAGACAGACGACACAAGGACTTCAACATAAGACACAAACTCCAGATCATGTCAGTACTAGGGTATTTTGGTTCATTCTACCATCGATGGAGATGAAGAAGAAGAGGAGGAAGAGGAGGAGCAAGGAAGCCTCTGACCAGAGAGGATTGAGAGAACATTACAGCTCATCTCTTCTCTTCTTGGTCTTCTCTTCCTTGTGGAAGACTTCTCCATCCGACTGCTTCTTCCAGCTCAGCTTGATGTCCCCGTCCAGCCCCTGGTCCTCCAGCCTCTGCTTGAGCTGAAACATGGAGGGAAGGACTCTTCACTGGACTTGTTCCTTACCTCCTGCTTCCTTTCTCTCTCTCTGTCCTCGTGTGACGCTCTAGGAGGACTCTTCACTAGACTTGTTCCCTTACCTCCTGCTTCCTCTCTCTCTGTCCTCGTGTGACGCTCTAGGAGGACTCTTCACTAGACTTGTTCCCTTACCTCCTGCTTCCTCTCTCTCTGTCCTCGTGTGACGCTCTAGGAGGACTCTTCACTAGACTTGTTCCCGTACCTCCTGCTTCCTCTCTCTCTGTCCTGAAGCTCTAGAAGGACTCTTCACTAGACTTGTTCCCTTACCTCCTGCTTCCTTTCTCTCTGTCCTCGTGTGACGCTCTAGGAGGACTCTTCACTAGACTTGTTCCCGTACCTCCTGCTTCCTTTCTCTCTGTGTCCTGAAGCTCTAGAAGGACTCTTCACTAGACTTGTTCCCTTACCTCCTGCTTCCTTTCTCTCTCTCTGTCCTCGTGTGACGCTCTAGGAGGACTCTTCACTGGACTTGTTCCCTTACCTCCTGCTTCCTTTCTCTCTCTCTGTCCTCGTGTGACGCTCTAGGAGGACTCTTCACTAGACTTGTTCCCTTACCTCCTGCTTCCTCTCTCTCTGTCCTGAAGCTCTAGAAGGACTCTTCACTAGACTTGTTCCCTTACCTCCTGCTTCCTTTCTCTCTGTCCTCATGTGAAGCTCTAGAAGGACTCTTCACTAGACTTGTTCCCTTACCTCCTGCTTCCTCTCTCTCTGTCCTCGTGTGACGCTCTAGGAGGACTCTTCACTAGACTTGTTCCCTTACCTCCTGCTTCCTCTCTCTCTGTCCTCGTGTGACGCTCTAGGAGGACTCTTCACTAGACTTGTTCCCGTACCTCCTGCTTCCTTTCTCTCTGTGTCCTGAAGCTCTAGAAGGACTCTTCACTAGACTTGTTCCCTTACCTCCTGCTTCCTTTCTCTCTCTCTGTCCTCGTGTGACGCTCTAGGAGGACTCTTCACTGGACTTGTTCCCTTACCTCCTGCTTCCTTTCTCTCTCTCTGTCCTTGTGTGACGCTCTAGGAGGACTCTTCACTAGACTTGTTCCCTTACCTCCTGCTTCCTCTCTCTCTGTCCTGAAGCTCTAGAAGGACTCTTCACTAGACTTGTTCCCTTACCTCCTGCTTCCTTTCTCTCTGTCCTCATGTGAAGCTCTAGAAGGACTCTTCACTAGACTTGTTCCCTTACCTCCTGCTTCCTCTCTCTCTGTCCTCGTGTGACGCTCTAGGAGGACTCTTCACTAGACTTGTTCCCTTACCTCCTGCTTCCTCTCTCTCTGTCCTGAAGCTCTAGAAGGACTCTTCACTAGACTTGTTCCCTTACCTCCTGCTTCCTTTCTCTCTCTCTGTCCTCGTGTGACGCTCTAGGAGGACTCTTCACTAGACTTGTTCCCTTACCTCCTGCTTCCTCTCTCTCTGTCCTCGTGTGACGCTCTAGGAGGACTCTTCACTAGACTTGTTCCCTTACCTCCTGCTTCCTCTCTCTCTGTCCTGAAGCTCTAGAAGGACTCTTCACTAGACTTGTTCCCTTACCTCCTGCTTCCTCTCTCTCTGTCCTCGTGTGACGCTCTAGGAGGACTCTTCACTAGACTTGTTCCCTTACCTCCTGCTTCCTCTCTCTCTCTGTCCTCGTGTGACGCTCTAGGAGGACTCTGGTTCCTCTAGAGCGTCTCTGTTGCCGTGTTGTGTGGAGTCTCTCTTCAGGACTGACGGGTCCACGTTGCTCTGCACATAGCCCCTCTACAGCGTTCTTAGTCCTCCTCTACATCTCATGCACCACCTGTTCTGTTGCTGATGAGAGGAAGATGTACCTTCTTCAGGAGGTCCTCCATCACCACCGGGTCCTTCAGGTCCAGAGAGGAGCTGCTCTTCACCAGCCTCACCTTCACCACTCGCTTTGAAACAGGAGCAACGTCTACAAAACAAACAACAACAGTCACGACATTTCTGTTTTATATTACTCAACATCCTTGAATGTCTAACACTTTGAATGATGACATAAAACACCTTTGCTTAGCATAGAGTTAGCATAGTTGCATATCTAACTCTCTAACCCTCAGCCCACCTCCAGAGACTGGGTGATGGACAGCTCACCACTGAAGCAGATGAATGCTGACTTGGTGCTACAGTCCAGGGTCTCCCAGAGTCCATCAGCACTGAAGTCTGCTGCCACACACGTCTCAGAGGAGCCAACAGGTTCAAGAGGCTTCAGAGGATTCCAGTTCTCAAATGAGGAGTAACTTCCATCAGACCACTTCCATGGATGTCTGTAAAGGCCGATCCAGACGTATGTTCCAGAGGGAACCAGGTTCTGGACCATCTGGTTCTCCTCCATGTTCCTCACCATGGCCAGGTCAGTGTGGTGCTCTCTGCAGTAGCTCTGGGCCTCAGTCCAGGTCATTGAGGTGTTAATGAGGGCAAATGTCTGGCCCTGAAAGTAGAGCAGAGGGAAGAGCTGAGTAGAGGAACCATGACAGACCATATGACGCAGACCAGTTTACTGTTGATTTATGAATCTCAGCATGAAGGTGGAATCAACACGGAGCTGTGTGATTATGAACAATAATCTGCTTTAAACTCTTAGACCCCCTAGGGTAGACATGGGCAAACTACGGCCCGTTAGGCTTTTTAATCCGGCCCGCCGAACTTGTCCAAATTATAGTAAAAACCTTATTCAGTTCCCTTTCCCACCCTTTCCCCTGCATTACCCTCGTTTCCCCAATAGATGGCGCACTAGTTCATACGAGCAAGGGGATTTAATCACCGACGGTTCATTACATTCCTAGAGGAAACCGATGCGGATCACCAGGGGCCGGTATTTCAAAACGTGTAATCCAGATCAGAATGATCCGGATAACTAAATCCCCATTCCTCAGCCACGGATCAACCGGATCCATCCCGGTATTTCAAAATTTTGCGGGATTGGATTAGAGTGATCCTCATACCGGCAGATTGGGATCACAGACACACACACCCACAGACACCCACAGACACACACAGACGCATACACACACACAGACACAGACACACACAGGAAGTTTCCCAAAGCCATAGGTTCATACAAGTTGTGTAATATATAAACATGTTAGACACAAGTCACACGTCTTGAAGTCAAAGAGTCCGTCTCCCCGTGAGAGAGGGGCTGACTTCATGCTACAGATCACACATCGCTGGAGAACCCCGGAGGAACCAAGGAGAACCCTCCCTTCTGGTGACTCAGGAGGGTCTTGGGAGTCTGGTCTTGGGAGGCCAGACTCCGGAGGACGGGAGGACGGGAGGACGGTCTTTCTGCGATTGGAACAGCTGACTTGATGACGTCACCACATCAGCTGTTCTTCTCCTGAGTTTATTCTAATTATTCAGTGTAAATTATGGTTTACAGTCAAATAAACAAAACATCCTAAAATGACATTCCTGACTCAACAACAGTATTTATGAAAAGTCATCTGTCAGTTGTTTATTTTCTCCTCCACTGTTGTTTCCGGTTAATGGTGAAATGCATTGTGGGATATATGCTGGCCAGAGTACGCACAAGTCTCCTCTGATGCATCCTCCGGAAAGTGGGAGGATCAAATCACATCCGGCATTTTGACCGTCGCCGTTGACCGTTTTGATGTCGCTACATTGTTCTCTGTGATGTCACTAGTGTTCTCTTTGATGTTTCTACAGTGTTCTCTGTGATGCTGCTACAGTGTTCTCTGTGATGTCACTACAGTGTTCTCTTTGTCGCTACAGTGTTCTCTGTGATGTCACTACAGTGTTCTCTGTGATGTCGCTAGTGTTGTCTTTGATGTCGCTATAGTGTTCTCTGTGATGTTGCTACAGTGTTCTCTTTGATGTTGCTAGTGTTTTCTGTGATGATGCTACAGTGTTCTCTGTGATGTTGCTACAGTGTTCTCTTTGATGTCACTACAGTGTTCTCTCTGATGTTGCTACAGTGCTCTCTTTGTTGTCGCTACAGTGTTCTCTTTGATGTTGCTAGTGTTTTCTGTGATGTTGCTACAGTGCTCTCTTTGATGTCGCTACAGTGTTCTCTCTGATGTCGCGACAGTGCTCTCTTTGATGTCGCTACAGTGTTCTTTTAAAACCCTGATAGATAGAGATATATATATATATATATATATATGGTAATATTCATTTTCATGACAGTTGCAGAACCTAAGGACAATAAATCCCGTTCACAGGCTGATATATTTATATTTATAATTTATTAACATGAAAGATCAACATCTGGACACCGATGCGCTTGGAGCTCCTCCCCCTGACCCCTGCCCCCTGCCCCCTGTCCCCTGGCGGTCAGCTGTCCTCGGGGGGGCTGAAGCTGAAGGGCCGGTCGTAGCCCATCAGGTGGTTGTAGTCCTGCGGCAGCGCGAACAGCTCGGGGTTCACCAGCAGCCCGCGGCCGTCGGCGTGGAAGCTGGTGAACATGTGGCTGACGCTGGGGACGCTCACCTGGCGCTGGAGGAACACGCGCCTCTTCTCCCGGAGCAGCAGGCCGTAGGTCACGGCCGTGTAGGTGTCCGTGTCGGCCCGGTGGTACAGGCGCACCACGTAGCCCTTGGTGATGAAGTGGAGGAGGGTCGGCGTGAGGAAGGTGAAGAAGCCGATGACCCCGCAGAACGCCGCCTTCACGGCGAGGCTCTGGAACGCCAGGCTGCTGGTCAGCAGCGTGTAGGGCATGAAGACCAGGCTGGCCCCGCTGGTGCTGTAGGAGAAGGCCTTCACGCCTAGAGGAGGAGGGGAGGAGGAGGAGGAGGAGGGGGAGGAGGAGGAAGAAGAGGAGGAGGAGGAAGAGGAGGAAGAAGAGGAGCAAGAGGAGGAGGAGGAGGGGGGGAGGAAGAAGAGGGGGAGGAAGAAGAGGAGGAGGAGGAGGAAGAAGAAGAGGAGGAGGGGAGGAAGAAGAGGAGGAGGAAGAGGAGGAGGGGAGGAAGAAGAAGAGGAGGAGGAAGAGGATTAGGGGAGGAGGAGGAGGAGGAGGAGGGGAGGAGGAGGAGGAGGAGGGGGAGGAGGAAGAAGAGGGGGAGGAGGAGGAGGGAAGGAGGAGGAGGGAGGAGGGGAGGAAGAGGAGGAGGAGGGGGAGGAGGGGGAGGAAGAAGAGGAGGGGTAGGAAGAAGAGGAGGAGGAGGAGGAAGAAGAGGAGGAGGGAGGAGGGAGGAGGAGGAGGAGGAGGAGGAGGAGGAGGAGGAGGGGGAGGAGTCAGGCGCTCTGGAGTCACAGGCCCTGTAGAGCAGCGGTCTGACCCTCTGTCTCTCCGTCTCGAACGCCTCAGAGACGAGCTCCGACGCCGGCGTGCGCACGCATCGGAGCAAAGAACGTCACTTGACCATGACCCCTGACCCCTGAACATGACTCTTGACCCCTGACCATGACCCCTGAACATGACCCCTGACTCCTGAACATGACCCCTGACCCTGACTCCTGAACATGACCCCTGACCATGACTCCTGAACATGACCCCTGACTCCTGAACATGACTCCTGACCCTGACTCCTGACCATGACCCCTGAACATGACCCCTGACTCCTGAACATGACCCCTGACTCCTGAACATGACCCCTGACCATGACTCCTGAACATAACCCCTGACCCTGACTCCTGAACATGACCCCTGACCCCTGACTCCTGACCCTGACTCCTGACCATGACCCCTGAACATGACCCCTGACTCCTGAACATGACCCCTGACCCTGACTCCTGAACATGACCCCTGACCATGACTCCTGAACATAACCCCTGACCATGACTCCTAAACATGACCCCTGACTCCTGAACATGACCCCTGACCATGACCCCTGACTCCTGAACATGACCCCTGACCATGACTCCTGACTCCTGAACATGACCCCTGACCCTGACTCCTGAACATGACCCTGACTCCTAAACATGACCCCTGACTCCTGAACATGACCCCTGACCCTGACTCCTGAACATGACCCCTGATCCTGACTCCTGAACATGACCCCTGAACATGACGCCTGACCCTGACTCCTGAACATGACCCCTGACCCTGACATCAGTGATGCATGTCATGAAGATGGCTCCCGTCCTCCCAGCTGTGACCCCACCAGGCAGGTGGAGGTGCTGCTGGCCAGGTGGAGCTGGTCCTGTAAGTGATGGTGTCCTGAGACTCACCTCGGACTGCTGCGGCCAGGCTGCCGGTGTAGATGAGGGTCCCGTCCTCACGGGGGGGGGCGCTGGACAGACGGCAGACGGACGGCCCCTAGATCACAGGACACCATGCATGAGGGGCCAGCCCCGCTACACTGAGCAGGTGATGGAGGAGCTCCTCCACCTCCTGTGGTGATGGAGGAGCTCCTCCTGTGGTGATCCTCCACCTCCTGTGGTGATGGAGGAGCTCCTCCCTGATTTGCTTTTAGTGACTGCTCAAATTGCATTAGGTAAACATAAGAAGTGACTAAGGTGTGCAGGTCTCTAGGCCTCGCCGACGGGACAGGATACACTGACTCCTCTCACCGAGTCACGTTAACTCATTCATAACTCACACACTGAGTCATGTTAACTCATTCATAACTCACACACTGAGTCACGTTAACTCATTCATAACACACACTGAGTCACGTTAACTCATTCATAACTCACACACTGAGTCGCGTTAACTCGTTCATAACTCACACGCTGAGTCGCGTTAACTCATTCATAACTCGTTCATAACTCATTCATAACTCACACGCTGAGTCGCGTTAACTCGTTCATAACTCATTCATAACTCCTCCGGCCCCCTCGTGGTGACCCTGAGCCGCCTGGATGACGTCACTGCTGATGCTGCGTCATCGTCAGTCTATCGATGCTGAGGGATCAGTTCTTATATTATGACGTAACACGTGTCACGTGCACGACGTCCTGCGTGAGGTCCTCTCCACAGAGTGCGCCGTGTCCTCAGAGCGTCGTACCTGTCCCGTGGTCCGGTTCAGGAGGGACCTCCCGGGGGCCTGCAGCGGGGCCCGGGACCCGGATCCGGTGCTGCTGGACCCGGACCCGGTGCTTCTGGACCAGGTGCTGCTGGACCCGGACCAGGTGCTCCGGACACCGGGTCCGAGTCTCCGCACAACGTTCACACAAAACATCGCGGTGTGTAGCGACCCTGACCGACGCACACACACGGAGGCACTTCCGCTTCCGCTCTTCTTTTTCTTCGTTGAGAAGCCACTGCAGTGTCTCACTACTGCCCCCTGCAGGTTGGTTTACTTTCTGTTTAATGACGTGTTGCCAGTCCTGACACGAACCCTTTATATATTTATAATATAACATATATGTATATATGTATGTATATATATATATATATATATATATATATATATACATATAATATAATACATATTTATATATACTGTATATAGTATATATAGATAATATATTCTATATATAGTTTATATATACATGTAATATATATTCTATATATATATAATATAGTATACATATAATATATATATATATATATATATTATATATAAATATAATAAATATATATATATATAATATAGGTGGTATTGTCTTATTATAAAGCAGGTTCAAGTTCTGAATCCTGTGGGGAGTGGATCCACCCTAAAGCGCCTGTCGTCCCTGAATGCCCTTATCTTTGTGTCTGGTCATGATCCAGTCACAATTCATTAGAATTCTTTTTGCATTAAATTTGGTTGAAGAACTCTTTGTGAACGTCACCGCGAGATCAAACCGATACGTCCGACCAAGAGACTTTGAATCGGTTTGAATGTTTTTGCATTTCTGTGAACTACAACAACCTGGATTTGATTTATCGCTGCTTGTAGAGCAGAACATTTAGGAGCAGGTTCAACATGTGATAAGGAGAGCTGAGCCATGGCAACCAGGATGAATACATGTGAATAGGTATATTTAACCGCTAAATACATATATAAACATGCAGATTGGAATTCTACTTCCATTGAAACAATTTTTGAATGTGTATTTAAGATTATTCCTATGACTTCCTGGATAACTTTATATAAATAGGTAAATAAAGTAACAGTCTATTCATAGATAGTATATAAGTATAGAATACTCATAATATATTTCAAATATACAATAAACACAAAAAGTATAATTGAAGTGAGCTATCAGCATGTATAATATCACATAGTCATGTACTTAGTATACCTTAATTTATTCTAATTTAGAACAATAGAATATTCTAAATACACTTCAAATTGTGCCTAATCAATATTTAAATAACTAACATATATTTAAATAACCAATATATATTTAAATAGGTAATATATATTTAGGACTAATGTGTGTCTGAGCCGTGCTCATCAGCTGCTGTTGGGGCTGATTCATAATCATCTCTCATGTCTCTCATCTCTCGTCTCATGTCTCTCGTTTCTCTCATGTCTCTCGTCTCTCTCATGGTTCACATCTCTCATGTTTCTCATCTCTCTCCTCTCTCTCTCGTCTCTCATGTCTCTCATGTCTCACATATCTCATGTCTCTCGTCTCTCATATCTCAAGTCTCTCGTCTCACATATCTCATCTCTCTCATGTCTCACATATCTCAAGTCTCTCATCTCTCATGTCTCACATATCTCTCATCTCTCAAGTCTCTCATGTCTCTCAAGTCTCACATATCTCAAGTCTCTCGTCTCTCATGTATCTCATATCTCTCGTCTCTCATATCTCTCATGTCTCACATATCTCATCTCTCGTCTCATGTCTCTCGTATGTCATCTCACATCTCTCATGTTTCTCATGTCTCTCATATCTCACATGTCTCTCGTCTCTCATGTTTCTCATGTCTCTCGTCTCTCATGTCTCTCAAGTCTCTAATATCTCTCGTCTCACATGTCTCAAGTCTCTCGTCTCTTTCATGTCTCTCATCTCACATATCTCAAGTCTCTCGTCTCTCATGTCTCACATATCTCAAGTCTCTCATCTCTCTCGTATCTCAAGTCTCTCATATCTCTCATGTCTCTCATGTCTCTCGTCTCTCATGTCTCTCATGTCTCTCAACACCTTCAGGAAGCAGACGTGTGTAAGAAGAAGCTTTAATTCAACTCGTTTAACATACTCTCACTTATAAAAGTCTTATAAAGGTATAAAGGTATAAAGGCCCGCCTGCTGCTGGCGGTATGAAGGTCATAATACTGACTGTGGGTAAGAAGTAGAGGACATGCAGGGAGGACAGAGAGGACGGAGAGGACCAGAGAGGACAGAGAGGTCAGAGAGGACAGAGAGGTCAGAGAGGACAGAGAAGACAGAGAGGACAGAGAGGACAGAGAAGACAGAGAGGACAGAGAGGATAGAGAGGATAGAGAGGACAGAGAGGACAGAGAGGACAGAGAAGACAGAGAGGACAGAGAGGACCAGAGAGGATAGAGAGGATAGAGAGGACCAGAGAGGACAGAGAGGACAGAGAGGACAGAGAAGACAGAGAGGACCAGAGAGGATAGAGAGGACAGAGAGGACCAGAGAGGACAGAGAGGATAGAGAGGACAGAGAGGACAGGGTCCCAGTGATACTGTGGAGGGACGAGCGGGTGGCGGGGACATCAGCGCGTATGTAGTCGGCGTCCCCGACAGGAAGTCGGGGCGGTCCTCTTCAGGTGAAGATCATGAACTTCCTGCCGTCCAGAGGAGACACCATCAGCCGCGCCGAGCCGGGCGAGAGGAGAGGACGCCAGCGGTTCCTCCAGAGGACGGAGAAGAGGCGGGACACCAGCAGGACGCACGCCACCACCAGCAGGACGACTGGGGGGGGTGGGGGAAGGAGACAGGAGACATATTAAGGAGACAGGGGACATAGGAAGTAGACAGGAAGGAGACAGGGGACAAGAGACATTGGAAGGAGACAGGAGACATATGAAGGAGACAGGGGACATAGGAAGTAGACATAGGAAGGAGATAGGGGACAAGAGACATAGGAAGGAGACAGGAGACATATGAAGGAGACAGGAGACATATTAAGGAGACAGGGGACAAGAGACAGGAGACATAGGAAGGAGACAGGGGACAAGAGACATAGGAAGGAGACATATGAAGGAGACAGGGGACAAGAGACAGGAGACATAGGAAGTAGACAGGAAGGAGACAGGGGACAAGAGACATTGGAAGGAGACAGGAGACATATGAAGGAGACAGGAGACATATTAAGGAGACAGGGGATATAGGAAGTAGACATAGGAAGGAGACAGGAGACATATGAAGGAGACAGGGGACAAGAGACAGGGGACATAGGAAGGAGACATGGGAAGAAGACATAGGAAGGAGACGGGGGAAGGAGACATGGGAAGGAGACATAGGAAGGAGACATGGGAAGGAGACATAGGAAGAAGACAGGGGAAGGAGACAGGGGAAGGAAACATAGGAAGGAGACATGGGAAGGAGACAGTGGTGATTGGTTGAGCCAGCAGAACTCAAACAATCCTCTTCATAAGTCTCAGCTCTGGTTCCCAACAGGAAGTGCTCCTCACCCATGAACACGGCGTTGGGAGACGGGTCTTCGGGGTCGAAGTGTCTGAAGACGTTCCCCAGCAGAGCCACGACCACCACGGGGTACACGGCCAGAACGTCTCGCACCCAGCGGTCCAACAGCCAGTTCTCCAGGAGGAACCTGGCGATGACATCATCACTGACATGTCTGACAGGAGGAACCTGGCGATGACATCATCACTGACATGTCCGACAGGAGGAACCTGGCGATGACATCATCACTGACAGGTCTCCAGGAGGAACCTGGCGATGACATCATCACTGACATCTAGTTCTATGGTTCTTCTGAATGCCTCCGCCTAACCAACTCAAGCCGTGAGTCACATGACATCCTCCTCCTCTACCTCCTCCCCAGAGAGCTCACCACGCCACGACCTCTGCAAACAGGATGCAGAGGGACGCCGTCGCCGCAGTGCTCCTGGCCACGCCCCCCAGCTGGAGCACCAATGAGAAGTTGATCAGAGAGGCGATGGAGGTCCACGTGGTGTAGAGCGCCAACCCGTTCTGGACCTGGACACAGGAGACTCATTGACACACACAGAGACACACACACACACACACACACACACACTCACACACACACACACTCTCACCAGGGCCCTGAGGGCGAGCAGGTCCTTGCGGTGGAAGGCCTGCAGCCACAGCCCGTAGTGGTCGCTGGCTGAGCAGCAGAAGAAGAGCGCCGCCAGGCCGCACAGCGTCATCAGGACCAGCACCAGCAGCGCCGCCAGCATCAGCCTGCAAGACAAGACCAGGGGCTGTGTAGTGTGTGTAGTGTGTGTCCGTGTAGTGTGTAGTGTGTGTAGTGTGTATCAGCTGAAGTACGTACTCTCGGTCCCACAGCAGCAGCCACAAGATGTTCAGCCCCATGTTGGCCAGCCAGCACAGATAGAAGGAGTAGGGCATCAGACACTGAGCCCACGACCTGCAGACAGAGAGGTCAGAGGTCAAAGGTCACCCCATCAGACACTGAGCCACGACCTGCAGACAGAGAGGTCAGAGGTCAAAGGTCACCCCATCAGACACTGAGCCACGACCTGCAGACAGAGAGGTCAGAGGTCAAAGGTCACCCCATCAGACACTGAGCCACGACCTGCAGACAGAGAGGTCAGAGGTCACCCCATCAGACACTGAGCCACGACCTGCAGACAGAGAGGTCAGAGGTCACCCCATCAGACACTGAGCCACGACCTGCAGACAGAGAGGTCAGAGGTCAAAGGTCACCCCATCAGACACTGAGCCACGACCTGCAGACAGAGAGGTCAGAGGTCAAAGGTCACCCCATCAGACACTGAGCCACGACCTGCAGACAGAGAGGTCAGAGGTCAGCTTACCCTCTGAATGCGTAGGTGGTGGTGTACAGCACCATCAGGCTCAGCCAGGTGTAGATGACCCCCCAGATGGAGAAGGTCCATCCGGCGGGAGTGATGCCGGTCTCATAGCGGCCCGACACATTGCCTGTAGAAGACCGGAACGGACCTACAGAAGGAGGAGGCCGGATCAGTGACCTCTGAAGCCTGGAGCAGGTCAGAGGTCAGCCGCTCCGCCATACAGCGCCGATTTAAACAACGCCAACACACCACGCAGACGCCACGTCTCCACCTCAGGAGGTGCCTTCAAGAACACCAAGTACATCCCAGCTCTCTCCTGTCCTTCACGCCTTACATCTTTAGTGTGTATTCCTGTGAGGCCGATCCTCCCTGAGGGTCACAGGAAGGAGGGATGACCTTTCACTTCCTCCTGACACATACATATATATATATATATATATATATATATATATATATATATATATATATATATATATATATAACCCTAACCCTATGATATTGTTCTGAGCCCAGAGGGCGTTTGTGATAGTTCCATAATAAGTATAAATCAGAAATCGTAGTTATTTATTTCATGGTCCATCCCAGTTTCCATGGAGATAAGCCACGCCCCCTCTACAGCGCAAAGGAAGTGAATGAACGTCATGACGGGGGCGGCACTAGACACGCCCCCCCCCCCCATACTCCAAAATAAAGTTTGTTGTTGTTGTGGTCAGGAGTCAGAGCCACTCCTTAAACTCCGACATGGACGCTCCAGAGCGCCTCCTCTCCTCCTCTCCTCCTCGCCTCCTCTCCTCCTCTCCTCCTCTCCTCCTCGCCTCCTCGTCTCCTCGCCTCCTCGCCTCCTCGCCTCCTCGCCTCCTCGTCTCCTCGCCTCCTCTCCTCCTCGTCTCCTCGTCTCCTCGTCTCCTCTCCTCCTCGCCTCCTCCTCTCCTCCTCTCCTCCTCCTCGTCTCCTCTCCTCCCCCCCTGTCCCTGAACGTTACACCTCTTTATCAACTTCTGCGTGTTCCTAGAACTAGCGTTAGCTCGATGCTACATGGAGCCAGGACCACTCCGGTAGCCACGGGGTCAGAGGCAGCAGCTCTCGGTAGAACACAGAGCACACCGCCGTCTACCGCCGTCCCGGTACCGGTAGAACCGACTCACCCCTGCCCGCTCCGGCCAGCGCGTTCACGACCAACACGGCGATGAAGAGCACGAGGCTCGCGGCGATGAGCGCCACGCGCGGCAGGCTGCGGTCCTTCATGGCGGCTGCTCCGTGTCCGTGCTGCCTTCAGGGTCTGCTGCTGCCGTCAGGGCGGAGCAACACCGTGCTGCCTTCAGGGTCTGCTGCTGCCGTCAGGGCGGAGCAACACCGTGCTGCCTTCAGGGACTCAACATGAACATTCTTTCCAGTCCTTTAATGGTTTATTTAAGCATGTAGTTTATGGGCAGACCGGAAGGACAAGGACAAGGACAAGGGAACCCCCCCTCCCCCCCCACACACACACACATTACACACACACACACACACACACGGTCTCTTTCCATATAAATGGTTGTTTGCTGTTACTTTAGAAAAACCTTTTATTTAAACCGTGTGTTTCCATCCTCACGTGTTCTTTAGGACTGAAACACAGAATACACAGAAGCTCGTCTGGTTTAAGGGGGACTCCAGGGTCTGGTCTGGACTCCAGGGTCTGGACTCCAGGGTCTGGACTCCAGGGTCTGGTCTGGACTCCAGGGTCTGGACTCCAGGGTCTGGTCTGGACTCCAGGGTCTGCTCAGGGGAGGCGTGGCCTCTGGCCTCACGATGGACTACATTCACTGAGGAGTCTTCAGGTCCCGGGGGGATCTGGGGGGACCTCGTGAGTCAGGGGGCCTCGGGCTGCTGGTCCTGAGTCTGGAGGCGGTCTTCGTAGTTCTTGTGGACGTCCAGCGGTCCATACAGGGTCTCCAGCACGGCCAGCACCTGGCTCTGGACGCAGTCCACCTGCTCCACCGGGCAGTACTCGTCTAGACTGGACCTGGAACCAGGAACAGACGTGTGACGGGCTGCTGCCCACCTGACGGGCTGCTGCCCACCTGACCGCTGCGAGGTCGTTCCTCACCTGGACACGGTGACCAGCGTGGGTGGGGGCGTGGCCTCCAGCACCAGCTGCACGGCGGCCACCAGTCTGCGGATCTCCTCGTCGGTGCTGATGTGGTGAGGCAGCTCCACGGAGTCACAGGTGAGTCCGGCCTGGTGCACCTGAGAGGGGGAGGGGCATCGCAAGGAGCTCACATACACACGCGGGATTCATGCCTTTACTTTGAAAACCACCCTAAGCCTTCATCCACTCGTCTTCATCAGGCAGAGGGCCGGCTGCATCACCACAACACAGGGCGGCTTCCCCTTCCTGACCGGGTCGCCCTGGTTACCGGGAGCCATGCCGCGGGCCAGTGGTGGGGTCAGGAGGGTTAGGGGTTAGACACGGAGCGCCTGGAGGGGTCAGTCCAGGTTCAGAAGACAGGGGTCACGAGGGTTAGGGTTAGGGTCACGAGGGTTAGGGTTAGGCTCACGAGGGTTAGGGGTTAGACACGGAGCGCCTGGAGGGGTCAGTCCAGGTTCAGAAGACAGGGGTCACGAGGGTTAGGGTTAGGGTCACGAGGGTTAGGGTTAGGCTCACGAGGGTTAGGGTTAGGGTCACGAGGGTTAGGGTTAGGCTCACGAGGGTTAGGGTTAGGCTCACGAGGGTTAGGGTTAGGGTCACGAGGGTTAGGGTTAGGCTCACGAGGATTAGGGTTAGGGTCACGAGGGTTAGGGTCACAAGGGTTAGGGTTAGGGTCACAAGGGTTAGGGTTAGGGTCACGAGGGTTAGGGTTAGGGTCACGAGGGTTAGGGTCACGAGGGTTAGGGTTAGGGGTTAGGGGTTAGACACGGAGCACCTGGAGGGGTCAGTCCATGTTCAGAGGACAGGGGTCACGAGGGTTAGGGTCACAAGGGTTAGGGTCACGAGGGTTAGGGTTAGGCTCACGAGGGTTAGGGTTAGGGTCACGAGGGTTAGGGTTAGGGTCACGAGGGTTAGGGTTAGGCTCACGAGGATTAGGGTTAGGGTCACGAGGGTTAGGCTCACGAGGGTTAGGGTCACAAGGGTTAGGGTTAGGGTCGTTAGGGTTAGGGTCACGAGGGTTAGGGTTAGGCTCACGAGGGTTAGGGTTAGGGTCACGAGGATTAGGGTCACAAGGGTTAGGGTCACGAGGGTTAGGGTTAGGGTCATGAGGGTTAGGCTCACGAGGGTTAGGTTATTAGGTCACAAGGGTTAGGGTCACAGGGGTTAGGGTAGGTCACGAGGGTTAGGGTCACGAGGTTAGTCATAGGTAGGGTCAGGGTTAGGGTCACAAGGGTTAGGGTTTAGGTCACGAAGGGTTAGGTCACGAGGGTTAGGGTTAGGTCACGAGGTTAGGTCACGAGTAGGGTTAGGGTCACGAGGGTTAGGTCACAAGGGTTAGGTTAGGCTTCTGAGGGTTAGGTCACGAGGGTTAGGGTTAGGTCACGAGGGTTAGGGTCACAGGGTTAGGGTCACGAGGGGTTAGGGTCACGAGGGTTAAGTCACAAGGGTTAGGGTTAGTCACGAGGTTAGGGTCTAGGTTAGGTCACGAGGGTTAGGGTTAGGGTTAGGTCCAGGTTAGGTTAGGTTAGGGTCACGAGGTTAGGGTCACGAGGGTTAGGGTTAGGTCACGAGGTTAGGTCACGAGTAGGGTTAGGGTCACGAGGTTAGGTTAGGGTCACGAGGTTAGGTTAGGGTTAGGGTCACGAGGGAGTTAGGGGTCACGAGGGTTAGGGTCACGAGGGTTAGGGTCAGAGGCGTTAGGGTCACGAGGGTTAGGTCACGAGGGGTTAGGTCACGAGAGTCACGGGTTAGGGTTACGAGGTTAGGTCACGAGGTTAGGGTTAGAGGAGGTTAGGGTCACAGGAGGTTAGGGTTAGGGTCACGAGGGTTAGGTTAGGGTCACGAGGGTTAGGGTTAGGGTCACGAGGGTTAGGGTCACGAGGGTTAGGGTTAAAGTCACGAGGGTTAGGGTCACGAGGGTTAGGGTCACGAGGGTTAGGGTCACGAGGGTTAGGGTTAGGGTCACGAGGGTTAGGGTTAGGTCACGAGGGTTAGGGTTAGGGTCACGAGGGTTAGGGTTAGGGTCACGAGGGTTAGGGTTAGGGTCACGAGGGTTAGGTCACGAGGGTTAGGGTTAGGGTCACGAGGGTTAGGGTCACGAGGGTTAGGGTTAGGGTCACGAGGGTTAGGGTTAGGGTCACGAGGGTTAGGGTTAGGGTCACGAGGGTTAGGGTCACGAGGGTTAGGGTCACGAGGGTTAGGGTCACGAGGGTTAGGGTTAAAGTCACGAGGGTTAGGGTCACGAGGGTTAGGGTCACGAGGTTAGGGTCACGAGGGTTAGGGTTAGGGGTCACGAGGGTTAGGGTCACGAGGGTTAGGGGTTAGGGTTAGGGTTAGGGTCACGAGGTTAGGGTTAGGTCAGGTCGAGGAGGTTAGGGTCACGAGGGTTAGGGTCACGAGGGTTAGGGTTAGGGTCATGAGGGTTAGGGTCACGAGGGTTAGGGTCACGAGGGTTAGGGTCACAAGGGTTAGGGTCACGAGGGTTAGGGTCACGAGGGTTAGGGTCACGAGGGTTAGGGTTAGGGTCACGAGGGTTAGGGTTAGGTCACGAGGGTTAGGGTCACGAGGGTTAGGGTCACAAGGGTTAGGGTCACGAGGGTTAGGGTCACGAGGGTTAGGGTCACGAGTTAGGGTCGGTTAGGGTTAGGGTCACGAGGGTTAGGGTTAGGGTCACGAGGGTTAGGGTCACGAGGGTTAGGGTCACAAGGGTTAGGGTCACAAGGGTTAGGGTTAGGGTCACGAGGGTTAGGGTTAGGGACACGAGGGTTAGGGTCACGAGGGTTAGGGTCACGAGGGTTAGGGTCACGAGGGTTAGGGTCACAAGGGTTAGGGTCACGAGGGTTAGGGTTAGGGTCACGAGGGTTAGGGTCACGAGGGTTAGGGTTAGGGTCACGAGGGTTAGGGTTAGGGTCACGAGGGTTAGGGTCACGAGGGTTAGGGTCACGAGGGTTAGGGTCACGAGGGTTAGGGTCACGAGGGTTAGGGTCACGAGGGTTAGGGTTAGGGACACGAGGGTTAGGGTCACGAGGGTTAGGGTCAGTCATGAGGGTTAGGGTCACGAGGGTTAGGGTTAGGGTCACAAGGGTTAGGGTCACGAGGGTTAGGGTCACGAGGGTTAGGGTTAGGGTCACGAGGGTTAGGGTCACGAAGGTTAGGGTCACGAGGGTTAGGGTTCTGAGGTTAGGTCACGAGGTTAGGGTTAGGGTCACGAGGGTTAGGGTTAGAGGTTAGGGTTAGGGTCACGAGGGTTAGGGTTAGGGTCACGAGGGTTAGGGTTAGGGTCACGAGGGTTAGGGTTAGGGTCACTCCAGGCGTACCATCTCGTAGTCGGGGCTCCGGCTCCTGGCTAGGGTTAGGGTCACGAGGGTTAGGGTCACGAGGGTTAGGGTCACGAGGGTTAGGGTTAGGGTCACAAGGGTTAGGGTCACGAGGGTTAGGGTTAGGGTCACAAGGGTTAGGGTCACGAGGGTTAGGGTTAGGGTCACGAGGGTTAGGGTCACAAGGGTTAGGGTTAGGGTCACGAGGGTTAGGGTTAGGGTCACGAGGGTTAGGGTTAGGGTCACTCCAGGCGTACCATCTCGTAGTCGGGGCTCCGGCTCCTGGCCTTCAGGCTGGAGACCAGCTGGGCGAGGGGAGCCATGCTGCAACAGAACAGGAAGTTAAACACTCTCGCCGCGCCCTTCAAAACAAAAGCATGGACATGATGCAGCAGCACAGAATGAAGGCCTCAGCCTTCCACAGAGAGACGTCCCACAGAGACGTCCAGAGAGACGTCCACAGACGTCCACACAGAGACGTCCAGAGACGTCCAGAGAAACGTCCCAGGGAGATGTCCCACAGAGACATCCACACAGAGACGTCCAGAGAGAGACGTCCCAGAGAGACGTCCACAGAGACGTCACAGAGAGACGTCCACAGAGACGTCCACAGAGACCTGGCCGTCCTCAGGGCCGGACCACTTGTCCCCGAGCACGACATTACCTCTGGTCTTCAAGCTGCATTCTCTCTGCTGACCACCAGGGGGCTCCTCGGTTGTATAGAAGTCTATCTCATGCCTCTACTTCCTTCAGTCAACATGTAAACATGAGTTCCTGTCTCTAGTTCCACGTCTTCTATACAGCCTGACGGTCCTCTAGTCACACATGGAGCAGCTCCGTGTGACTCGACACCGGGGGACGGGGAACTGGTGGGGACGGGGAACCGGGGGGGACGGGGAACCGGGGGGGACGGGGAACCGGGGAACTGGGGGGACGGGGAACTGGGTGGGACGGGGAACTGGGGGGACGGGGAACTGGGGGGGACGGGGAACTGGGGGGGACGGGGAACCGGGGCCCTGAAGGCCTCTGTACCCCGGGCTGCTGGTCCAGCGCGTCACCGTCTCGTCTCCATCGTCCTCCAGCAGGTCAGCGAAGGCCGACTCCAGGTCCTCCAGCTGGTGAACACGCCGGTCCACACACTCATCCAGCTCCTCCTGCGCACACACACACACACACACACACACAAAGACACACACAGACACACACAGAGACACACACACACAAACACACACACACGTTACAGACCCACACTGGGTGTGTCTTTGAGCAGCTCGTGTCGTCAGGCGGACCTCAGCAGCCTCGGGGGCGGGGCCTCGGAAGTTGTAGAGCTCCTTCAGGATGTCGTACTCTTCCTTCAGACAGACACACGACAGACACACGACAGACACACGACAAACACACAACAGACACACAACAGACACACACAGGTCATTGATGGTGGTATGTGAGGTGAGGCGTGTCAGTATCTGAAGGACGTGGCTATGCTGCTTCACTTTATTAGCCAGAGCCCTGCTGCCCCCGGAGGACCGGCTCTACAGACGAGGCCCGGCTGTGAGGGGGGCTCCTATGGGGCTCCTATGGGGACCATGTGGGGCTCCTATGGGGCTCCTATGGGGCTCCTATGGGGCTCCTATGGGGCTCCTATGGGGCTCCTATGGGGCTCCTATGGGGCTCCTATGGGGACCATGTGGGGCTCCTATGGGGCTCCTATGGGGCTCCTATGGGGCTCCTATGGGGCTCCTATGGGGACCATGTGGGGCTCCTATGGGGCTCCTATGGGGCTCCTATGGGGCTCCTATGGGGACCATGTGGGGCTCCTATGGGGCTCCTATGGGGGCCCTATGGGGCTCCTATGGGGCTCCTATGGGGGCCCTATGGGGACCCTGTGGGGCTCCTATGGGGCTCCTATGGGGACCCTATGGGGGCCTGGGTCCCCTATGGTTCCCCTGTGGTTCCCCTGGTTCCCTGGTCGCTCCCTGTGGTCCTGGGCGTACCTGCGTGTAGAGCTCCTTGAAGGGGTTCTTACAGGAGAAGAAGTCCAGGTCGATGTCCAGGACGTAGGGCTCCGCCCCTCTGATCAGGCCCGACAGCACCGCCGCCACGTGGCGGCTGGAGCCTCCGTCCTCTCCGTCCTCTCCGTCCTCTCCGTCCTCTCCGTCCTCTCCGTCCTCTCCGGCAGCCGAGCCGGCGGTGGCGCCCTCTGGTGGCTGCAGTGCGTCGGTGCGCCCAGAGCGGGGCTCCGAGCCGCCGGGCTGCCCGGCTGCAGGGGCCTCTGCACGGGGCCTCTTGGCCCTGCAGCCCTCTGGGGGCCCTGGGGGCCCGAGGGGTCAGAGGGTCATCTACTGATGATACGGGGTCAGCCTCAGGAGGGACAGCTGGGGGACGCTGGGACACAGGGGACGCTGGGACAAGGGACACAGGGGACGCTGGGACAAGGGACACAGGGGACACTGGGACACAGGGGACGCTGGGACACAGGGGACGCTGGGACAAGGGGACACTGGGACAAGGGACACAGGGGACGCAGGGACACAAGGGACGCTGGGACAATGGACACAGGGGACGCTGGGACAAGGGACACAGGGGACGCAGGGACACAAGGGACGCTGGGACAATGGACACAGGGGACGCTGGGACACAGGGGACGCAGGGGACACTGGGACAAGGGACACAGGGGACGCAGGGACACCCCCCCGAGTCGCGGTCTCACCTGCTCCTGGGGGGACCGGGTCCAGGCGGACCACCTGCAGCCGGAGAGGCTGGGCGTTCTCCAGCTGCCTCTCCGGGAGGTACAGACCGTCACTGAGGAAGTAGTTGTCTGTGCTGCTCACCCTGCACAGACAGGGCACACACAGGGCACACACAGGGCACACACAGGGTACACACAGGGCACACACAGGGCACACACAGGGCACACACAGGGCACACACAGGGCACACACAGGGCACACACAGGGCACACACAGGGTACACTGAGCTCCTCTCTCCTTATGGATGAATTCTCTCCATCACACATTATAACCCCCCCCCCCCCGTGGGGTCAGTGTGTGTCTACCTGATGGTGCTGGTGGAGGCGTCTCTCCCCACAGACATGCGGTGCTCCCCCTCAGCGATCTGCTGGGCCCAGTAGGGGTGCAGCCAGGCCACACAGGCCACGTGGCCCGCGTACACCATGGGCATGATCCAGTTCTCGATGCTCAGCTCGCTGGAAGACAGCAGCACACCCTAGTGGTCAGACGCTGCAATGACAGCCTGCCATGGGCACGCTCAACTATGAGACATGTTGGCTGCTTCCTCTGGCTGGACAAGGGGCTGCACCCTGGTCCTGACGGGACCTCCAGTCCGGACCCCCAGTCCGGACCCCTAGTCTGGACCCCCAGTCTGGACCTCCAGTCTGGACCCCCAGTCTGGACATAAGTGGTCTAGGTGGTCCGTGGCCCCTCGTTGGTCTGAGACTTCTCTGAACGTCAGAGCCTTCAGGGACTGTTGTACGTCATAGTTGTACTTCACATTAACAGCCCATAATAACACACAGGGGAACAGCCCATAATACCTGAGCAGCTGCTCCTTGTGGAACACGGTGTCAGCCGGCATGTTGACGGGGATCAGCAGGTCAGGGTGTGAGTCCAGGTGCACCAAGGTGAGGCTCCTGGGGGGCAGGTGTCTGGAGGCGATGGCCCGGTAGATATGAGCCACCACCTGCAACGCAGCACGAGGTCACGGGTATGTATATGTACATATATATGTATATACATACATATATATGTATGTATATACACACACACACACACATATATATATATATATATATATATATATATATATATATGTATGCAGGCACGTGCACAGACATTTTGGGGGGCAGGTGCTCAAACCCAAAAAAAAGGGCACATGCCAAAAAAAGATTCTGACAGTTAAAGCAGAAGCAGCAACATGAGCTGCATCTCCTCTGGGCAGCAGACAGCTATCTTACACTTCCTTTATGAATAAAGATGAATTATTATATAGCAAAAACAGTACAAGCGTTCTGATTGGCTAATGGGTCACAAAAAAATGCGCTCCCCTCTGAAAAGAAATGCATGATATTTCATGTTTTGCTTTGCCACTGCTGGGTCTTGAACCCACTACCTTGTGTCCACCGAACACACGCTTCTACCCACTAAGCCACAGCACTCAGATAGATTTATTTCACACTGCATCATCTTCTCTTCTTTACCAAAAGTACAAAACCGGGGCTTGTGAGCGAAGCATGTCGGGGCAAAAGCCTCACAATAACTCAAATAAATGCCCCGTCAAATATCAAAACACATTTGTGGGGACTTGATGACTGAGAGAGTAACTTTTATTCTTAAACACTGATGAATGAACAAAAAAAAAAGTGCCCTAACCCTAACCCTAGGGCAAAAGGGGTGGATCTTGAGCACCACTAGGGCTCTCTCTCTCTCTATATATATATATATATATCTCATACACCAGGCTTTTCTGGAGACGCTACCATTTGTCATAATAATCTCAGATGAAATCGGGATCATATGGGACACAATCTACCCGGCATGCATTGCGCGCCGATCGACTGCATGAGCGGCTCGTCCGGAGCCCCCTACACATTACCCGGTAACGACCCGTTACCCCGTTACCCGGTAAACGTTACCGGGTAACGAACGACACGTTACCGGGTAACGAACGACCCGTTAGAGTAACGACACGTTAACGGTCGACAAGACACAATAGTGACATCACGTGGTAGACTTGATAACAATGTGGACGTCTTTCTGTACGCGCTCATGTTGTAGCAGCGTCACACAGCGGTTGCTAGGTAACATCCGTAAGTGTACTAGCGGAGCAGCTAGCTCGGTGTAACATCCGGGTCTCCAGAGACTTGGCGCGAGGCTTACGTCGTGGTGGTCCTCCACGATCCACACCGGCAGCCGCCTGTAGGCCCTCTTCAGCGGCGCGGAGCTCATCGCGACCGGCGTGCTTACGGCGGGGCGCGTTCACGCGACTTCCGCTGTGACGTCACGCTCTCACGCCTCCCTCTTGTCACGTGTCGTTTCTTAGATTGGAGAACGAGCTGGAGCCGCGAAGGCGCACCGGAAATAACGCCAAGCATTGTTTTTCTGTCCGACTAGAAACATGATGACAATAGTTGGTTCCGAGTGTTCAAGATAAGATAAGATAAGATAGTCCTTTATTAGTCCCTCAGTGGGGAAATTACAGGATGACAGTATCATTGCTCACAAGAGAATACTAAATTAATAGTAATAGAAACAAGTAATAGAAGTAATATAAATAATTAAAACGTCTGTTCGCTAACACACGTAGCAACGTGGTACCGGTTCACGGCTGTTGAGCTGGAACCGGTTCTGATTGACGGACAGAACTGCCGTTATCTCCGGTGCTCCTTCATGGCTCCAGCTCGTATTCTTAGTGATATTAGATATAATAAAAAGCGGGACATTCAACTGTAAAGCGTAGGTTTATTAAACCTTCCCGCATGTGAATCTGTACATGAGATGCGTTCGAGCTGTCATTTTAGAACTGAACTTTGTTTCTGAAATTAATCTTAATACGTGACATTAACCGAGCGCGGGTTTTTTTTTGATTGGACAGCTGGAATTTCATACCATGAGGACGGGTCACAGACGAACATCAAGCTCTAGATGAGCTAGTTGTATATACATGAGATGTGTTCAGTCGTCTTTATTCACAGTCCTCAACACAAGAGAAGCCCCCGGTACTCCGGGAGCTGCCATGACACCAGAACCAGAACCAGACCAGACCAGACCCCGCCACGCCTTCCTTTAAGGAGCGCTGCAGCCAGCGGTCGCTCACGGTCCTCCGCAGGATGAAGGTCTCACACGTCGACGGGGTCTTGGGGGTCAGACCAGGTACTGGAGTGGGTCCATGTGGTCCTGAGCCAAGTGGGTCGGTTGCGTGGTCAATGTTGTGACGGTATCCACCTTGACCACCTCTGCCCGGCACATCCGGTGTAAGTGTGTGTGATGACGGTGTAAGTGTGTGTGATGACGGTGTAAGTGTGTGTGATGACGGTGTAAGTGTGTGTGATGACGGTGTAAGTGTGTGTGATGACGGTGTAAGTGTGTGTGATGACGGTGTAAGTGTGTGTGATGACGGTGTAAGTGTGTGTGATGACGGTGTAAGTGATGAAGTCACGACAGCCAGGCGGTGAGAACAGCTTCATGTTTATTGTCCAACAGAACGACGACCCTCAGGGACCCTCAGGGACCCTCAGGCCCACGAGAGCCGGAGCGTCGCTGAGGGGGAGGAGCCCAGTGGCTAGAGGCTCCTCCCCCAACACTCTGCTCTCAGGTACACAACACATTTAGAAAAGAACACGCACACAGATCAGGACACTTTGTTTCTACAAGGCAGCAGATCCCCCGACCCCCCCGACCCCCCCCCGACCCCCTGCTGCCCTCTACTGACACAGACAGAATATAAAACAACGCTCTTCTTTTTACAACAGTCCTCTTCAGGGCCGGACCCCCCTCTGCTCCTGGACTCCTTCTGGGGGAGTCCATCGGATAACTTCATACTGGCATGTGTGTGTGTTTGTGTGTGTGCACATGTATGCACACACACGCATGTATGTATACATGCGTGTGTGTGTGTGCACATGTATGCACACACACACACATGTATGTATACATGCGTGTGTGTGCATACATGTATGTATGTATGTATGTATGTATATATGTGTGTGTGTGTACGTGTGTGTGTATACGTGTGTGTGTATACGTGTGTGTACGTTTGTGTGTGTATACGTGTGTGTGTGTGTATACGTGTGTGTATACGTGTGTGTGTACATGTGTGTGTGTGTGTATACGTGTGTGTGTGTCTACTTGTGTTCCTTAGTGGGGGCGAAGTAGAGCTCCATGGGTTTGTTCACCTTCCAGTACTTTTCACTGACCAGCTCGAGAGAGAAAGAACCGTTGAGAACCTGAGAAGAGAGAGAACATCATGAGGTTCTCCTGGAGACCCTCGTAGTGGTCCAACATGATGAGGTTCTCCTGGAGACCCCGTGGTGGTGTTCTACTCACGGTGAACTGCGCCCCGGCCGTGGGGATGTAGATGGTGTACTGCTTCTCTGAAGCCGCCTCCACGTTCACCGGGCTGGCCTCGGCGTTCCTCCTCAGCTCCTCCAGCGCCAGGCGCACCGCCAGGTACTTAGACAGGTGGTCCACCGTGGCGTTCCCCGAGGTCTTGATGTAGCGGGGGACGAACTCCACACTACACACACACCACACACCACACACACGTTGAACCGCCTGCACGCTGGGCGTGGCCCCTGGCCGGCGTGCAGGCGGTACCTGCGGTACCCGTTGTACCTGTTGTGCCCGTCGTCCTTCTCCATCAGGGTGGGGTGTGGCCTGAACACCAGCTCGATCTCGCTGGCTCCGCCTTCGATCACGGAGTCCCCGCCCCCGTTCTCCGCGGCGTTGTCCATGTCCAGGCCGCTGTCGTCGCTGGTCTTGGTGCGCTTGATGCTCGGCCCCGCCTCCTTGGAGAAAAGCACCGTTACCACGACGCACGGGCTCAGAGCGGCGGGCCTCCCGGCTAATCGTGGCGTCGGCACGCCGCGGCGGCGCCCGTACCTGGTTGCTGTGGACGGAGGCGTTGCTGCAGTGGGAGGAGTCTCCGTTGTCTTCCGCCCCGCTGCCGTTCTCCACCGTGTGTCTCTTGCCACGCTGCAGTCTGAAACGAGGGGACTCTGCTCATGAGCAAGGCAGCCCGGCCCGGGCGGCGGCGTGCTGTTGGTGCGGGGCGCACCTGGTCATGGCCTGGATCTTCAGCCCCTCCTCGATGCTGTGGGACAGCGCCTGCTGGTTGTTGTGTTTGCTGATGCGGGCCAGGACCCTTTCCTGGTGGGCCTCGTACTCGTCCCGGCTCGGGTAGATCTTACCTGGGGGGGAGGGGGGGGGGCAGAGGGCCTCAGGTAAAGGCAGGACCGCTCTACTGAGGCCGCTCCCTCAGTACTTACTGATCAGGGCATCGAAGTTGGGGTCGGGACGCAGCGACCTCTTGGACACCAGCTTCTTACGGCAGGTGGGACACTCTTTGTTCCTGGAGACATGCAGCAGAAGCAGTGGATGAACACGCGGCTGAGGCTCCGCCTCCTGCAGCTGCTGAGGCTCCGCCTCCTGCAGCTGCAGCCGTGTGAGCAGACCCCAGAGCAGCGGCAACGCACAAACACAGCGGCTACCATGGACGCACATTTGCACCGGGTAGAGCGTTATTCACCTCAAGTTTGAATATTTCAACTACTCCAGAGGGTCCAGAGGGGTCTGAGCTCAGAGCCCTACTCCACAGGGTCCAGAGGGGTCTGAGCTCAGAGCCCTACTCCACAGGGTCCAGAGGGGTCTGAGCTCAGAGCCCTACTCCACAGGGTCCAGAGGGGTCTGAGCTCAGAGCCCTACTCCACAGGGTCCAGAGGGGTCTGAGCTCAGAGCCCTACTCCACAGGGTCCAGAGGGGTCTGAGCTCAGAGCCCTACTCCACAGGGTCCAGAGGGGTCTGAGCTCAGAGCCCTACTCCACAGGGTCCAGAGGGTCCAGAGCGAGGGTCCACTCACCCGGACCTCAGGGCCGTGATGATGCAGTCGGCACAGAAGCGGTGCAGACACTCCTTGGTGGTCATGGTGTTCTTCAGCATGTCCAGGCAGATGGGACACATGAGCTCGCTGTGCAGAGAGCGGGGCGACACGGCGATCTCCAGCCCGTCCGTGATGGCCTCCTGAGCCCGTAGGACACAAGCATGAAGGTCAGTACACAGAGACACGGGGACACGTCAGAGACACCGGGACACGTCAGAGACCTGGGGACACGTCAGAGACCTGGGGACACGTCAGAGACCTGGGGACACGTCAGAGACACGGGGACACGTCAGAGACACGGGGACACGTCAGAGACCTGGGGACACGTCAGAGACACTGGGACACGTCAGAGACACCGGGACACGTCAGAGACCTGGGGACACGTCAGAGACCTGGGGACACGTCAGAGACACGGGGACACGTCAGAGACACCGGGACACGTCAGAGACCTGGGGACACGTCAGAGACACCGGGACACGTCAGAGACACCGGGACACGTCAGAGACACCGGGACACGTCAGAGACCTGGGGACACGTCAGAGACCTGGGGACACGTCAGAGACACGGGGACACGTCAGAGACCTGGGGACACGTCAGAGACCTGGGGACACGTCAGAGACACCGGGACACGTCAGAGACACCGGGACACGTCAGAGACACCGGGACACGTCAGAGACCTGGGGACACGTCAGAGACCTGGGGACACGTCAGAGACCTGGGGACACGTCAGAGACACCGGGACACGTCAGAGACCTGGGGACACGTCAGAGACCTGGGGACACGTCAGAGACACCGGGACACGTCAGAGACACCGGGACACGTCAGAGACCTGGGGACACGTCAGAGACCTGGGGACACGTCAGAGACCTGGGGACACGTCAGAGACACCGGGACACGTCAGAGACACCGGGACACGTCAGAGACACTGGGACACGTCAGAGACACGGGGACACGTCAGAGACACCGGGACACGTCAGAGACCTGGGGACACGTCAGAGACCTGGGGACACGTCAGAGACACCGGGACACGTCAGAGACCTGGGGACACGTCAGAGACACCGGGACACGTCAGAGACCTGGGGACACGTCAGAGACCTGGGGACACGTCAGAGACCTGGGGACACGTCAGAGACACTGGGACACGTCAGAGACCTGGGGACACGTCAGAGACCTGGGGACACGTCAGAGACACCGGGACACATCAGAGACACGGGGACACGTCAGAGACACGTCAGAGACCTGAAGACACGTCAGAGACATGGGGACACGTCAGAGACACCGGGACACGTCAGAGACACCGGGACACATTAGAGACACTGGGACACGTCAGAGACACGTCAGAGACCTGAAGACACGTCAGAGACATGGGGACACGTCAGAGACACCGGGACACGTCAGAGACACCGGGACACGTCAGAGACACGTCAGAGACACGTCACAGAGACACAAGGACACGTCACAGAGACACGAGGACACGTCAGAGACACGAGGACACATCAGAGACACAAGGACACATCAGAGACACAAGGACACGTCAGAGACACGGGGACACATTAGAGACACGTCAGAGACACAAGGACACGTCACAGAGACACGTCACACAGAGACCTGAGGACACATGAGGGTCACAGAGACCTTTGGACACATGAGGGTCACAGAGACCTGAGGACACATGAGGGTCACAGAGACCTGAGGACACATGAGGGTCACAGAGACCTGAGGACACATGAGGGTCACAGAGACCTGAGGACACATGAGGGTCACAGAGACCCGAGGACACATGAGGGTCACAGAGACCTGAGGACACATGAGGGTCACAGAGACCTGAGGACACATGAGGGTCACAGAGACCTTTGGACACATGAGGGTCACAGAGACCTGAGGACACATGAGGGTCACAGAGACCTTTGGACACATGAGGGTCACAGAGACCTGAGGACACATGAGGGTCACACACAGTCGCCTCCAGGTCTCGTGGCCAGCAGCTGAAGAGGCGTGTCGTGATATGACAGCACAGGTTCTTCTTCCAGGAGTTACACACCCCCCCAACAATGGACTAGAACATGGGCTCTACATGGTGGTCCTCCAGGTCAGGGATGTGGACTCTGGACCGACATGCGGTGGCACCAGTGTGACAGGAACCTGTGATTCTGGTGGTTCTCCAGTCAGAGGATCCCTTTGTGATGGCAGGGGAGGTGGGGACTCCTCCCCAGAGCAGAGCGCCGCTCTGGGCCCACGGGCCGCTGAGGAGTGAAATCCTATGAATTGTTACCTGTGGGGTTCTCTGCAGCTCGTACAGGCTCAGCTCCCAGGTCTTGCTGAGGGGCTGGACCCCGTTGGTCTGGACGGTCTGAGTCATCACGCGGCTCTGGACACACAGACACAGCCATCAGTCGTCGTCACAAACACACATAGAGGGGCCCCTGAGGAGCAACACACGGCCCCAGCTGACTCATTATAAAGAGGTTTAAAGTGTTGCCGTGTGTACTTGAACGCACCGTATGACTGCAGCGTGAGACATGAGACATGCACCATATGACTGCAGCATGAGACATGCACCGTATGACTGCAGCATGAGACATGCACCGTATGACTGCAGCGTGAGACATGCACCGTATGACTGCAGCATGAGGCATGAGACATGCACCGTATGACTGCAGCATGAGACATGCACCGTATGACTGCAGCGTGAGACATGAGACACGCACCGTATGACTGCAGCGTGAGACATGAGACATGCACCACATGACTGCAGCATGAGACATGCACCGTATGACTGCAGCGTGAGACATGCACCGTATGACTGCAGCATGAGACATGCACCGTATGACTGCAGCGTGAGGCATGAGACATGCACCGTATGACTGCAGCGTGAGGCATGAGACATGCACCGTATGACTGCGGCGTGAGACATGAGACACGCACCGTATGACTGCGGCGTGAGACATGAGACATGCACCGTATGACTGCAGCGTGAGACATGAGACACGCACCGTATGACTGCAGCATGAGACATGAGACATGCACCGTATGACTGCAGCGTGAGACATGCACCGTATGACTGTAGCGTGAGACATGAGACATGCACCGTATGACTGCAGCGTGAGACATGAGACATGCACCGTATGACTGCAGCGTGAGACATGCACCGTATGACTGCAGCGTGAGACATGCACCGTATGACTGCAGCGTGAGACATGCACCGTATGACTGCAGCGTGAGACATGCACCGTATGACTGCAGCGTGAGACATGCACCGTATGACTGCAGCGTGAGACATACACCGTATGACTGCAGCGTGAGACATGCACCGTATGACTGCAGCGTGAGACATACACCGTATGACTGCAGCGTGAGACATTCACCGTATGACTGCAGCGTGTTCATGTGTGACGTGACCACAATCCGCATGGAAACAACAACAGCGTCCGCATGTGGTGTGTGTGACGTCAGCACATTACATTACATCACATGTCATTTAGCAGACGCTTTTATCCAAAGCGACTTACAATAAGTGCATTTCAACCTAGAGGACAAACTAAGAACAACAACATAGGATGCGCTGCAGCCTATGGACAGCAGCGCATCGGCTGCAGGTGATAGACGGACCCGCGTACAGGTTTCATACCATGGGGCCCGGCTAAAGCTAGCGCTCTGCTGAAGCTAGTCGGGGCACATGCGCCCGCGGCCCGCCGGGGGGGGAGGCGGTGAGCGGATCCGCCTCACACGGTACCGACGCGCTTCAGCTACATATTGCGAGGGAATCGGTGCTGCGGCGTCTGTGACAGACAACAACAACAGACAGAGCCGCCGCTGCTCAGGGCAGCCGAGCGGCGCGCGCCCCCCCCCCCCCCACCCTGCCCCGCGGGCTGCGCGACACACAAGCGCCCGGCATGTACACAACACGACGGACACACGCGCGGCTTCGTGTCGGCGGCTTTAAAGGAGATTGTTTCTGGACTTACGTGTTCAGTTCAGGATGCGAATCGATCCAGCGCGTTTCGGCCAAGGCAATATGGCGGCTGTATGAGACGCAATGCAGTCTGGGAAATGGAGGCGCTTTGACAGCGGGGCCTAACATCAAAGAGGGACGGCCGTGCGCGATACCGCCACCAGCCTCCGGAGACACGCCCCCGTCAGCAAACACGCGTGGAGTACTTTAAAGGATTTGTTGGGCATTTTTGGCGCAAAAATTCTAAAGAGCAAATTAATTGAAAAGTAGCCAAACATGGCGTGGGTCACCGTCTTTAATAATAATAATGTATACTTTATTGACCCCACGATGGGAAAGTTTGCGTCTGCATTTGACCCATCCTTTGTTATGAAGGAGCAGTGGGCTGCAGTGAAGCACCACACTCAGGGAGCAGCTGGGGGGTTCAGTGCCTTGCTCAATGACACTTCGGGCAACTAATGGGGAGAGCGAGGGTCGAACCTGCCACCTTGCGGTTACGGGACGACCACACTACCCACAGAGCTAAACCCGCCCCTTTTTTAGTCTTTAGAGCCTTTAGAGTCTTTAGTCTTTAGAGTCTTTAGAGCCTTTAGAGTCTTTAGTCTTTAGAGTATTTAGAGTCTTTAGTCTTTAGAGTCTTTAGTCTTTAGAGTCTTTAGTATTAAGAGTCTTTAGTCTTTAGAGTCTTTATTCTTTAGAGCCTTAAGAGTCTTTATTCTTTAGAGTCTTTAGAGTCTTTAGAGCCTTTAGAGTCTTTAGTCTTTAGAGTCTTTAGAGCTGTTAGAGTCTTTAGAGTCTTTAGTCTTTAGAGTCTTTATTCTTTAGAGTCTTTAGAGTCTTTAGAGCCTTTAGAATCTTTAGAGTCTTTAGAGTTTTTAGAGCCTTTAGTCTTTAGAGTCTTTAGAGCCTTTAGAGCAGGGGCGGCTTGTCCATAAGGGCGATTGGGGCGACGCACTGCCTAGGGGAAAAGAAAAAAGAAAAAAGAAAAAGTCGCATTCTCCCACTAGACGTCTGATCTGCCTCTGTATGTCATCGTCCAATCAGGTAACAGTCATTCAGTCAGCCTAAAGTCCTGCTTCAAGTGGCCCCGCCCCTTCTTGGGCGACTTTGGGCGAAATGAAAATCGCCCCAGACCTCTCCCATTGACTCCAATGTTAAACCCGTTTTTTTCACAAAACGGAGCTCTCAATGCATTCTCTATGGGGTCCGGGAGGGCTCGCCCCGCCTGGTCTTGTCATAATTAATCGACGTCAAAGCGTAAAAGCGTATCAGCCGTCATACAGCTGCGACAGAGGCGTGTGTAGTGGAGATGGCGGTACTCAGGGCGACAGCAGCGATTCAATTCTTTCTTTGAAAGAGATCCTTTCGGTCGGCGTAACAATGAGACACATCGGGAACAAGACAACCAGGACCTCCCGGAGCAGCGGTCGGTCGCCAACCCGTCGATCGCGATCGGCAGGTCGACCTCGGAGTTCCCTGTCGCTCTCCAAAATAAAATGAAAATAAAATCAGAAACACATTGTTCCTCATTCTCGAACATTTTCTAAAGTTCTTCTGAAACGTTTTCTTCCTGACTGGAAGATCGACGTGAGAAAAGATCTCCGTCTGATTCTAATGAACGCCTGAAAACGGTTCTCTGACAGCCGTGTTGTCAGCTGTGCTCCCCGAGAGAGGAGAACTAGGACTACAGGTGAGGCAGAAATGCAGAAAGACCTTTATTGATAACTTCACATATTACACACGGCCAAAGTACACCGACATTCAACTAAGTGATGAATAAATAATTGTTGAAATGCCAGTACCTTCTTGTAAATGTTTACGTTACGGCATTAACAGGTTGCGCATGCGCGACAGCTGAGATTCTTGGCGAGTTGCCAGGTCTTACCGGTGAGTTCGGCTATTCTGTTGTTGTCCTTCAAAACAAAAGCTCAACATTGAGCTTTTTTTTCTTGTCTGTTGGAGCATTCTGGTTCACTTGAAAGTGATTGCAATTATATTTATTCTATTATTTGAAAAAGCACAGATGCAGGAGTCACAAATGGTGATTCTCATATTTATTATTATTATAAGTATTTAAATCTTGTTGAAAAATTACCAAATCAAAGACCAGGAGCTGGATTACTGACAGCAGCTCACTGACAGCTCAGACTGTCTGTCTGCTTATGAACTAACTACAAGCTCACAGACAGAGTTCAGTCACAGCCACAACACTGACTGGAGTCACGTGACTTGATGGCCTTGTGACGAAGCTACACATAGACAGCCGTCAAGTTCTGTGGTTTTGGGAGAGTTAATCCCTATCAAGAAAATTGCCCCCCCTGAGAATTTTTTCAGGAGCCGCCACTGCTTTAGAGTATTTAGTCTTTAGAGTCTTTAGAGCCTTTAGAGTCTTTAGTCTGTAGAGTCTTTAGAGCCTTTAGAGTCTTTAGAGCCTTTAGAGTCTTTAGTAGGGGTGTCATGATACCAAAAATTCAATTCACTTTTCCGACCGACCAGGAGCGACCCCCCCGCTCCTTCTGTGGGGTCCATAAGTCAATATCCCCACTGCTTTGTATATCCCCCAGGATACCCGCCCCCCATCCACCAGATTGGTCGACAAAAGAATCCATATCTGGTGGAGGCCAGACGGGGCCACCCCCCCACTCCACCCAAGGGCTTATCATCGCAGTGCCGATCTGCTGGACATCGCTCCTATTTATACTCTTTTCTCGATGCTCCGTGACGACACCAACGACGTCACAGCACAGAATCAAAGCACAGACAAAACTTCAAGGACAATGTTTCCATGGTGACTGTCTGACGGAGAATGTATTGTCCGCTAGCGCGCGATTAGCATCCGCTAGCTAAACAGGGCTCTCAATCCTCACGCATTTCGGTCTTAACTCACGCTCTCCCGCCACACATCCAATTTCTCACGCTGAAAAAAAATCTTGGCTATTTAATGTTTTAATAAGTGCCACGGTTTCTGAACATATAAGACACACTGGTGTTGTGGATTCATTCATTCAGGATTAAATGCTCCTTCGACAGCGCTCCCTGAAGCTGAATCCTAGGGGAAAACACTATAATCCAGCCCCCTGAGGTCTCACTTGAAAAAAATATGGCCCCCTATCCAATTTCACCCTGGCATCCCTGCTTTAGAGTCTTTTGAGTCTTTCGAGCCTTTAATCTTTCAAGCCTTTCGAGCCTTTAGAGTCTTTAGTCTTTAGAGTCTTTAGAGCCTTTAGAGTCTTTAGCGTCTTTAGAGTCTTTAGAGTCTTTAGAGTCTTTAGAGTCTTTAGAGCCTTTAGTCTTTCAAGTCTTTCGAGCCTCTCAAGCCTTTCAATTCTTTAGAGCCTTTAGTCTTTAGAGTCTTTAGAGCCTTTAGAGTCTTTAGAGTCTTTAGAGCCTTTAGAGTCTTTAGAGTCTTTAGAGCCTTTAGAGTCTTCAGAGTCTTTCCAGCCTTTAGTCTTTCGAGTCTTTCGATCCTTTCAAGTCTTTTAAGCCTTTAGTCTTTCGAGTCTTTCGAGTCTTTCGAGTCTTTCAAGTCTTTCGAGTCTTTCGAGCCTTTCGAGCCTTTAGAGCCTGATTACTTTTTATAAATACTACTGTTGTTGAGTCAGGAATGTCATTTTAGGATGTTTTGTTTAGTGGACTGTACAAAATAATGTACAGTGAATAATTAGAGTAAACTCAGGAGCAAGAACAGCTGATGTGGTGACGTCATCAAGTCAGCTGCTGGTCCCATCAGAAAGACCTCCTCCCGTTGTCCTGGAGTCTGGACTCCCAAGACCAGACTCCGTAGACCAGACTCCCAAGACCAGACTCTGTAGACCAGACTCCCAAGACCAGACTCCGTAGACCAGACTCCCAAGACCAGACTCCGTAGACCAGACTCCCAAGACCAGACTCCGTAGACCAGACTCCCAAGACCAGACTCCAAAAGACCAAAAGAACACACGTCTGTAGTCTGTACTTTGAATTGAGAAACGTCGGAAGCCTCGCAGCTGGGAAAACAACCTCCATTAAAATGACTTTAGATATTGACAAACCAGCAGCTGTAGTGAACAGGTACCTGTTCAATACAGCTGTGTGACAGGCAGTGTTGGGGAGTAACGGAATACATACCGCCGTTAGGTATTTAGAATACAATTTATGAGTAACTGTATTCCGTTACAGTTACAATTTAAATAGATGGTATTTAGAATACAGTTACATTGTTAAAATCAATGGATTACATGACGGTACTTCTCTGTTTCACGAGTTTATTCACTCTCTAAATCAGGGGTGCTCAATACGTCGATCGCGGCGTAGTGTTGGTAAATCGCATGACATTAAAGAAATGTGCCGCCCCCCCGTGTAACTTTCTCTATAGCGCCAGACTACAGCAGCAGCGTGTCATTTCTGTCTCTACGTGTCGCGTTCACAGTCCTCTGTGTCGCGTTCACAGTCCTCCGTGTCGCGTTCACAGTCCTCCGTGTCGCGTTCACAGTCCTCCGTGTCGCGTTCACAGTCCTCCGTGTCGCGTTCACAGTCCTCTGTGTCGCGTTCACAGTCCTCCGTGTCGCGTTCACAGTCCTCCGTGTCGCGTTCACAGTCCTCCGTGTCGCGTTCACAGTCCTCCGTGTCGCGTTCACAGTCCTCCGTGTCGCGTTCACAGTCCTCCGTGTCGCGTTCACAGTCCTCCGTGTCGCGTTCACAGTCCTCCGTGTCGCGTTCACAGTCCTCCGTGTCGCGTTCACAGTCCTCCGTGTCGCGTTCACAGTCCTCCGTGTCGCGTTCACAGTCCTCCGTGTCGCGTTCACAGTCCTCTGTGTCGCGTTCACAGTCCTCTGTGTCGCGCGCAGCAGAGCGCGGACGCTGGCTTGCGCGCAGCCCCCCCCCCCTCCGCAATTGGAGGTGATCCAGAAGATGATGACTTCTTTATTTTTGAGACAGCACAGATGACCAGTTCATCAGCAGAGGAAGAGGTGCAGAGGCACCTCCACGCTCCAGACAAGTCACTGGCTTCATTGAAGATGTATGCAATGATCAGAGCCCTCTTCATAAAGTACAGTACTACAATACTACTACGCTTTTTAGCCAGGGAGGACTTATTTTCACTCTACACTGCAACAAAATGACGGATAAGCACTTTGAGCAGGCTCTCCTGCTGCGATACAACCGCACTGTACTGTTGACTTGTAGAGTAGAGGCTCAAAACATATCCTGGTCTTTAGGTTCACAGGCATCCACAGGCAATGCATGGACATGACAGCCTCATTTCTGTGTCAAATCATTTATCTTTTTTCATTTGACATTCGTATAAACACCTTTTGTCATATCACCTTTTGTCATATCACCTTTTGTCATATCACCTTTTGTCACCTTCTGTCACCTTTTGTCACCTTTTGTCACCTTTTTGACCTATGTTCTATAACTTTGACATTTTGGATTGTTTTTTGCTGCTAGCCTTTGTTACATTATCAAAAAGTAATGTTGTTTTTTAAGTTACACATTGTTTAATGTGGGAAAAATGATATTTGATGGCATAGTTTAAAAAAAATAGTTTTGCCATCATCACATTCAGTTTGAGCTCATGTTTTGTTTTGATGGACAGTTGTTAGTGCGTCATTTTTCACAGCTGAGAACATAAAGAAATTGATAAGGGAAAATGTCAATTCTTTCTTTTTCTTGTTACCAAGTAAAACATCTTTTGCGTTAACATACTCTTATAGTCTTTGTTCCTCTACAAAAAGTTATAATACAATAAAATGACACTTTCAGGGAGACTTCCCTAACACATTCAGCCCGTTGGAACAGAAGAACACACCAGAATATAAGAATGCAGAACAGGCCTTTTTAATAAGCAGGATTTGATGGCCGCATTCCTACATTATAAAATGCAATTCAATGTGGAAGTAATCCAAGTATTCGGAATACAGTACTCAGAATAGTTCATGTATCGGAATACGTTACAGATTACATTTTTGGGCATTTATTCTGTATTCTGTAACGGAATACATTTTGAAAGTATCCTTCCCAACACTGGTGACAGTACCTGTTCAATACAGCTGTGTGACAACAAGAGCTCCGGGAGACGGAGGATAACTTCTGACCCCCGATCCAATTCAGGCCGGGTGCGCGCCCCGTGTGTGACGAGCACGAGCTCCACCAGAGGGCGGAGCTAAAGCAGAAGGGGTGGAGGAAGGAGGAAGGAGGGGAGAGAGGGGGTGAGGAGGAGGAGGAGGAGGAGGAGGGGGGGGAGAGGGGGGGGGCTGCGGTGTCCGGGACATGAATGAACCATGTTCGGTAACGGAGGCTTAGTGCTCCCGGTGTGCTCGTTGCTCCTGCTCCACGTCCCGGTGCTCACCGGCAGCGGGCCCGTTAAGGTAACTAGCTCGACGTCTCGCGAGGTCTCCATTTGCAAAGCGCGGTAAAAGTTACAGGAACGAGCCGTTAGTTTGGTTCCCGGGGAACGAGGAGCGCGAGCACCGAGTGGGTCACCGGGATACTCAGAACCACCGGGCTGGTAGACTCAGAACCACCGGGCTGGTAGAGGCAGAACCCTGGGTCTGGTTCTGGTTCTGGTCCCGGTGGTCACCGTACGCTGTGTGAGGCTGCTATAGAACCGTGGATCAGTGTTTACATGACCACAGACACGGAACCACTGACCCACTATGTGCACCACGCTCGGTGTGTCGGTCCTCCTGACCCTCTGCTGTCTGTACTGCTCCTGACCCTCTGCTGTCTGTACTGCTCCTGACACTCTGATGTCTGTACTGCTCCTGACCCTCTGATGTCTGTACTGCTCCTGACCATATGCTGTCTGTACTGCTCCTGACACTCTGCTGTCTGTACTGCTCCTGATCCTCTGTTGTATGTACTGCTCCTGATCTATGCTGTCTGTACTGCTCTTGACACTCTGCTGTCTGTACTGCTCCTGACACACTGCTGTCTGTACTGCTCCTGACATTATGCTGTCTGTACTGCTCCTGACATTATGCTGTCTGTACTGCTCCTGACCCTCTGCTGTCTGTACTGCTCCTGACACTCTGTTGTCTGTACTGCTCCTGACCCTCTGTTGTCTGTACTGCTCCTGACCCTCTGCTGTCTGTACTGCTCCTAATCCTCTGTTGTCTGTACTGCTCCTGACTCTATGCTGTCTGTACTGCTCTTGACACTCTGCTGTCTGTACTGCTCCTGACACACTGCTGTCTGTACTGCTCCTGGCATTATGCTGTCTGTACTGCTCCTGAAGCCCTGCTGTCTGTACTGCTCCTGAAGCCCTACTGTCTGTACTGCTCCTGACACTCTGCTGTCTGTACTGCCCCTGAAGCCCTGCTGTCTGTATTGCTCCTGACACTGCCGTCTGTACTGCCCCTGAAGCCCTGCTGTCTGTACTGCTCCTGACACTATGTTGTCTGTACTGCTCCTGACACCCTGCCGTCTGTACTGTCATCCCCCAGAACTCGGTCAGTGTCTGTAGGAGACTGAATGTCAGTACCAGCCTAATAAAGCCCACTGGTACATGAGGCATTCAGGTACATGAGGCATTCAGGTACATGAGGCATTCAGGTACATGAGGCATTCAGGTACACTTGTAATTTATGTACAGCTTACATTAGTTTACTAAGATACTATTACACTGTGATACTGTATACACTGTGATACTATGTATACACTGTGATACTATATATACACTGTGATACTGTATACACTGTGATACTATATATACACTGTGATACTGTATACACTGTGATACTATGTATACACTGTGATACTATATACACTGTGATACTATGTATACACTGTGATACTATATATACACTGTGATACTGTATACACTGTGATACTATGTATACACTGTGATACTATATATACACTGTGATACTATATACACTGTGATACTATGTATACACTGTGATACTAAGTATACACTGTGATACTGTATACACTGTGATACTATGTATACACTGTGATACTATATATACACTGTGATACTATATACACTGTGATACTATGTATACACTGTGATACTATATACACTGTGATACTATATACACTGTGATACTATGTATACACTGTGATACTATATACACTGTGATACTATATACACTGTGATACTATGTATACACTGTGATACTATATACACTGTGATACTATATACACTGTGATACTATGTATACACTGTGATACTATGTATACACTGTGATACTATGTATACACTGTGATACTTTATACACTGTGATACTATGTATACACTGTGATACTATATACACTGTGATACTATGTATACACTGTGATACTATATACACTGTGATACTATATACACTGTGATACTATGTATACACTGTGATACTATATACACTGTGATACTATATACACTGTGATACTATATACACTGTGATACTATGTATACACTGTGATACTATATACACTGTGATACTATATACACTGTGATACTATATACACTGTGATACTATGTATACACTGTGATACTATATACACTGTGATACTATATACACTGTGATACTATATACACTGTGATACTATATATACACTGTGATACTATGTATACACTGTGATACTATGTATACACTGTGATACTATATACACTGTGATACTATATACACTGTGATACTATATACACTGTGATACTATGTATACACTGTGATACTATATACACTGTGATACTATATACACTGTGATACTGTACTATATACACTGTGATACTATATACACTGTGATACTATGTACACTGTGATACTATACTGTGATATACACTGTGATACTATATACACTGTGATACTATATACACTGTGATACTATGTATACACTGTGATACTATGTATACACTGTGATACTATATACACTGTGATACTATGTATACACTGTGATACTATGTATACACTGTGATACTATATACACTGTGATACTATATACACTGTGATACTATGTATACACTGTGATACTATAACCTGAACCAGAGGGTCTGGACCAGGGGGTCTGGACCAGGGGGTCTGGACCAGGGGGTCTGGACCAGGGGGTCTGGACCAGGCCGAGGAGGGAGCAGGTAGACCTGTTGCCTGGTCCGGGTCCGGAGGCCCCGCCCCCTGTGACGAGGTGCTGGTGTGTGTTGATGCACAGGTACACAGGTGAACACCCCGAGACTCCTGGTCCTTATCCAACCAGGAAGTGTGTTACTATGTAGTACTGCTATGTAGTACTGCTATGTGGTACTGCTATGTAGTACTGCTATGTGGTACTACAGTGTGGTACTACAATACTGTAGTACTACAGTGTGGTACTGCATAGTGAAGACAGTCTGGGGGTTAAACTCTAAACAGATGCTTCACCAAAGGCCGAGAAACAATTGTTTGCAGCTTCCTGTGAGCAGAAAGTCTGTGTTGTGTTCAGGGCCTCTGAACACGGCCTGTCGTGTTGTGTTCAGGGCCTCTGAACACGGCCTGTCGTGTTGTGTTCAGGGCCTCTGAACACGACAAGACATGTCGTGTGTGAATGTCAGTTACTGATGGACAGTCTGTTTATTTGTATGTGTGTGTGTGTGTGTGTTCATGTGTGTGTGTGTTCATGTGTGTGTGTGTGTTCATGTGTGTGTGTGTGTGCTCATGTGTGTGTGTTCATGTGTGTGTGTGTGTGTGTATGTGTGTGTGTGTGTTCATGTGTGTGTGTGTGTGTGTGTGTGTCTGCCAGGACAGAAGTGAAGGGAGGGTGGAGCAGCGTACCCCCCGTCTACAACCACTCAGCTTTGGGGGTCACAATGTCAAACAGGCCAGCAGCAAGGTACTGCTACACACTGCTACACACTGCTACACACTGCTGCACACTGCTACACTGCTACACTGCTACACTGCTACACTGCTACACTGCTACACTGCTACACACTGCTACACTGCTACACACTGCTACACACTGCTGCACACTGCTACACACTGCTACACTGCTACACACTGCTACACTGCTACACTGCTACACTGCTACACACTGCTGCACACTGCTACACTGCTACACTGCTACACACTGCTACACTGCTACACACTGCTACACTGCTGCACACTGCTACACACTGCCACACTGCTACACTGCTGCACACTGCTACACTGCTACACACTGCTACACACTGCTACACACTGCTACACACTGCTACACACTGCTACACTGCTACACTGCTACACTGCTACACACTGCTACACTGCTACACTGCTACACACTGCTACACACTGCTGCACACTGCTACACACTGCTACACACTGCTACACTGCTACACACTGCTACACACTGCTACACACTGCTACACTGCTACACTGATACACACTGCTACACTGCTACACACTGCTACACTGCTACACACTGCTACACTGCTACACTGCTACACGCTGCTCTGCTACACTGCTACACACTGCTACACACTGCTACGCACTGCTACACTGCTACACACTGCTACACTGCTACACACTGCTACACTGCTACACGCTGCTACACACTGCTACACACTGCTACACGCTGCTACACACTGCTACACTGCTACACACTGCTACACTGCACTGCTGCACACTGCTACACTGCTACACAGATACACACTGCTACACTGCTACACACTGCTACACTGCTACACACTGATACACACTGCTACACACTACTACGCTGCTACACACTGCTACACACTACACACTGCTACACTGCTACATACTGCTACACGCTGCTGCACACTGCTACATACTGCTACGCTGCTACGCACTGCTACACTGCTACGCTACCACTGCACTGCCTACACTGCTACACACTGCTACACTGCTACACACTGCACACTGCTACACTGCTACACTGCTACACACTGCTACACACTGCTACACACTGCTACACACTGCTACACACTGCTACACACTGCTACACTGCTACACACTGCTACACTGCTACACACTGCTACACACTGCTACACTGCTACACACTGCTACACTGCTACACACTGCTACACTGCTACACACTGCTACACACTGCTACACTGCTACTACTACGCTGCTACACACTGCTACCACTACACTGCTACTGCTACACTGCTGCCACACTGCTACACACTGCTACACACTGCTACACTGCTACACACTGCTACACACTGCTACACACTGCTACGCTACACACTGCTGCACACTGCTACACACTGCTACGCTGCTACACACTGCTACACACACTTGCTACTGCACACTGCTGCCACACTGCTACACACTGCTACTGCTACTGCTACACTGCTACACTGCTCACACTGCACACTGCTACACACTGCTACAAACTGCTATGCTGCTACACACTGCTACACACTGCTACACACTGCTACACTGCTACGCTGCTACACACTGCTACACTGCTACACACTGCTACACTGCTGCACACTGCTACACACTGCTACACTGCTACACACTGCTACACACTGCTACACACTGCTACACACTGCTACACACTGCTACACACTGCTACACTGCTACACACTGCTACGCACTGCTACGCTGCTACACACTGCTACGCACTGCTACACACTGCTACACTGCTACACACTGCTACACTCTGATACACACTGCTACACACTGCTACACTGCTACACACTGCTACGCACTGCTACACTGCTACACGCTGCTACACACTGCTACACGCTGCTATACACTGCTACACTGCTACACACTGCTACACTCTGATACACACTGCTACACTCTGCTACACACTGCTACACACTGCTACACACACTGAGGGAGTGTGTGATGTCCCCCCCCCTCCATCAGGGCCTCCTGACTGTTGTCCTTTCCCCAGGAGGTGTTCCAGTGGTGGGGGGAGTGGTCCAGCTGGTCCTCCTGCTCCAGGAGCTGTGGAGGAGGCGTGAGGAGCCAGGAGAGGCACTGCCTGGCCCAGAGGTATAGCAGCACGGAGCCGTGTGGTCTGTGAGGCGTTCAGGGTCTGGCCCAGAGGTATAGCAGCACGGAGCCGTGTGGTCTGTGAGGCGTTCAGGGTCTGGCCCAGATGTATAGCAGCACGGAGCCGTGTGGTCTGTGAGGCGTTCAGGGTCTGGCCCAGATGTATAGCAGCACGGAGCCGTGTGGTCTGTGAGGCGTTCAGGGTCTGGCCCAGATGTATAGCAGCACGGAGCCGTGTGGTCTGTGAGGCGTTCAGGGTCTGGTCCAGAGGTAGCCCTACTACTCACTCAGAGGTGTGACCCTTGACCCTTGAGATGTATGACCTCAGCTGGGGTCCACAGGTCAGACCACACATGACAGCTGTTGTTGTTGTTGTTGATGTTGTTGTTTCCTCTGAAGACATGACTAGATGAAACCTGAGTATGACACAATCACAATAGAACGCCAGGCGGTACAGTGTGCCCTTCATTTGGTAATGCAAGTGCTCCACAGTTATATTATGTCTATATATATATACATAAATGTATTATGTATATACAGAGCGATGCGTACACCGGCATCGGAGCTCTGCCGTGCACAGGTGAGCTCACTTACTAGAAAAACCCTGGAGAGGTGATGAAGAGGTGAAGAAGAGGTGATGAAGAGGTTATGACTAGGTGATGAAGAGGTGAAAAAGAGGTGATGAAGAGGTGAAGAAGAGGTGAAGAAGAGGTGATGAAGAGGTTATGACTAGGTGATGAAGAGGTGATGAAGAGGTGATGAAGAGGTGATGAAGAGGTGATGAAGAGGGAGCACCAGCCCTTCATTGAACAGCGCCCCCTGTGGTCATGCAGAGTAACACACTCACCTCCACCTGGGATGGACTGACTCCACCAGGAGGCTCATGTCATCATGGAGGGTATATGAGGCAATAAAGGACCAGCCACAGACCTCTGAGGGTCCTCTGAGGGTCTAGACCCTAACCCACAGACCCTCTGAGGGTCCTCTGAGGGTCTAGACCCTAACCCACAGACCTCTGAGGGTCCTCTGAGGGTCTAGACCCTAACCCACAGACTCTCTGAGGGTCCTCTGAGGGTCTAGACCCTAACCCACAGACCCTCTGAGGGTCTAGACCCTAACCCACAGACCTGCTGAGGGTCCTCTGAGGGTCTAGACCCTAACCCACAGACCCTCTGAGGGTCCTCTGAGGGTCTAGACCCTAACCCACATACCCTCTGAGGGTCTAGACCCTAACCCACAGACCTCTGAGGGTCTAGACCCTAACCCACAGACCCTCTGAGGGTCTAGACCCTAACCCACAGACCTGCTGAGGGTCCTCTGAGGGTCTAGACCCTAACCCACAGACCTCTGAGGGTCTAGACCCTAACCCACAGACCCTCTGAGGGTCTAGACCCTAACCCACAGACCTGCTGAGGGTCCTCTGAGGGTCTAGACCCTAACCCACAGACCCTCTGAGGGTCCTCTGAGGGTCTAGACCCTAACCCACAGACCCTCTGAGGGTCCTCTGAGGGTCTAGACCCTAACCCACAGACCCTCTGAGGGTCTAGACCCTAACCCACAGACCTGCTGAGGGTCCTCTGAGGGTCTACACCCTAACCCACAGACCTCTGAGGGTCCTCTGAGGGTCTAGACCCTAACCCACAGACCTCTGAGGGTCCTCTGAGGGTCTAGACTAACCCACAGACCTCTGAGGGTCTAGACCCTAACCCACAGACCCTCTGAGGGTCCTCTGAGGGTCTAGACCCTAACCCACAGACCTCTGAGGGTCTAGACCCTAACCCACAGACCCTCTGAGAGTCTAGACCCTAACCCACAGACCTCTGAGGGTCCTCTGAGGGTCTAGACTAACCCACAGACCTCTGAGGGTCTAGACCCTAACCCACAGACCTCTGAGGGTCCTCTGAGGGTCTAGACTAACCCACAGACCTCTGAGGGTCTAGACCCTAACCCACAGACCCTCTGAGGGTCCTCTGAGGGTCTAGACCCTAACCCACAGACCTCTGAGGGTCTAGACCCTAACCCACAGACCCTCTGAGAGTCTAGACCCTAACCCACAGACCTCTGAGGGTCCTCTGAGGGTCTAGACTAACCCACAGACCTCTGAGGGTCTAGACCCTAACCCACAGACCCTCTGAGGGTCTAGACCCTAACCCACAGACCTGCTGAGGGTCCTCTGAGGGTCTAGACCCTAACCCACAGACCAACTGAGTGTCTAGACCCTAACCCACAGACCTGCCGAGGGTCCTCTGAGGGTCCTAACCCATGTTGACCCCTGTGACCCCTGTTGACCCCTGTGACCCATGTTGACCCATGTTGACCCCTGTGACCCATGTTGACCCCTGTTGACCCCTGTGACCCCTTTGACACCTGTGACCCCTGTTGACCCCTGTGACCCCTTTGACACCTGTGACCCATGTTGACCCCTGTGACCCCTTTGACACCTGTTGACCCCTTTGACACCTGTGACCCATGTTGACCCCTGTTGACCCCTGTGACCCATGTTGACCCCTGTGACCCCTGTTGACCCCTATTGACCCCTGTGCATGGAGAGCTGACCTCATGTCCTGCGCAGGCTGTCCACCACCCACAACGTCAACAGCTCGTACTGCGCCGGCTCCCCCAAGCAGTACCAGCTCTGTCCACTGGAGGTAGGACCCCCGGACCGCACCTGATCACCTGAGCCTCACCTGAGATAACACATCAACTTCCTGTGTGCGTGTGCGTGTGCGTGTGCGTGTGCGTGTGCGTGCTCCAGCCCTGTCCCAGCTCCACGATGAGCTTCAAGCAGCTCCAGTGTTCCCAGTTCAATGCCAAAGCCTTTGGAAGAAGATACTACCAGTGGATCCCCCTCTACCCTGGTAGGACACGCCCCCTGACCCCGGACAAGGGTCACGGACCCTGGCCACATGTCAGTGACCCTGTCCATGTGTCAGTGACCCTGTCCACGTGTCAGTGACCCTGTCCACGTGTCAGTGACCCTGGCCACGTATCAGTGACCCTGTCCACGTGTCAGTGACCCTGGCCACGTGTCAGTGACCCTGTCCACGTGTCAGTGACCCTGGCCACGTATCAGTGACCCTGTGCACGTGTCAGTCAGTGACCCTGTGCACGTGTCAGTGACCCTGGCCACATGTCAGTGACCCTGTCCATGACCTGTCAGTCAGTGACCCTGTCCACGTGTCAGTGACCCTGTCCACGTGTCAGTGACCCTGTCCACGTGTCAGTGACCCTGTGCACGTGTCAGTGACCCTGTCCACGTGTCAGTGACCCTGTCCACGTGTCAGTGACCCTGTGCAAATGTCAGTGACCCTGTGCACGTGTCAGTGACCCTGTCCACGTGTCAGTGACCCTGTGCACGTGTCAGTGACCCTGTGCACGTGTCAGTGACCCTGTCCACGTGTCAGTGACCCTGTCCACGTGTCAGTGACCCTGTCCACGTGTCAGTGACCCTGTGCACGTGTCAGTGACCCTGTCCACGTGTCAGTGACCCTGTGCAAATGTCAGTGACCCTGGCCACATGTCAGTGACCCTGGCCACGTGTCAGTGACCCTGGCCACGTGTCAGTGACCCTGGCCACGTGTCAGTGACCCTGTCCTCGTGTCAGTGACTTCCTCCGCTCTGCAGCCGACTACCTCAGCATCTCCAGTAGGCCGTGTGACCTGCAGTGCACCACCACCTGTGGTGAGCGCCAGCTGCTGGTTCCCGCCCACGATGGAACCTTCTGCCACGGCGCCGAGGCCCCGGGCGTCTGCATCGAGGGGGCGTGTCAGGTAGGAGGCCGACCGCGGCTCTCATAACGTGTCTGTGGCGTCCTCTGCTCTCATAACGTGTCTGTGGCGTCCTCTGCTCTCATAACGTGTCTGTGGCGTCCTCTGCTCTCATAACGTGTCTGTGGCGTCCTCTGCTCTTGTAACGTGTCTGTGGCGTCCTCTGCTCTTGTAACGTGTCTGTGGCGTCCTCTCATAACGTGTCTGTGGCGTCCTCTGCTCTTGTAACGTGTCTGTGGCGTCCTCTCGTAACGTGTCTGTGGCGTCCTCTGCTCTTGTAACGTGTCTGTGGCGTCCTCTGCTCTCATAACGTGTCTGTGGCGTCCTCTGCTCTTGTAACGTGTCTGTGGCGTCCTCTCATAACGTGTCTGTGGTGTCCTCTGCTCTCATAACGTGTCTGTGGCGTCCTCTGCTCTTGTAACGTGTCTGTGGCGTCCTCTCGTAACGTGTCTGTGGCGTCCTCTCGTAACGTGTCTGTGGCGTCCTCTCGTAACGTGTCTGTGGCGTCCTCTCGTAACGTGTCTGTGGCGTCCTCTCGTAACGTGTCTGTGGCGTCCTCTCGTAACGTGTCTGTGGCGTCCTCTGCTCTCGTAATGTGTCTGTGGCATCCTCTGTTATCATAACGTGTCTGTGGCGTCCTCTCATAGCGTGTCTGTGGCGTCCTCTGCTTTCATAACGTGTCTGTGGCGTCCTCTCGTAACGTGTATGTGGCGTCCTCTCGTAACGTGTCTGTGGCGTCCTCTCATAACGTGTCTGTGGTGTCCTCTCGTAACGTGTCTGTGGCGTCCTCTGCTCTCATAACGTGTCTGTGGCGTCCTCTCATAACGTGTCTGTGGAGTCCTCTGCTCTCATAACGTGTCTGTGGAGTCCTCTGCTCTCATAACGTGTCTGTGGCATCCTCTGTTATCATAACGTGTCTGTGGCATCCTCTGCTCTCATAACGTGTCTGTGGCGTCCTCTCGTAACGTGTCTGTGGCGTCCTCTGCTCTTGTAACGTGTCTGTGGCGTCCTCTGCTCTTGTAACGTGTCTGTGGCGTCCTCTGCTCTCGTAACGTGTCTGTGGCGTCCTCTCGTAACGTGTCTGTGGCGTCCTCTCGTAACGTGTCTGTGGCGTCCTCTCATAACGTGTCTGTGGCGTCCTCAGCCCGTGGGCTGTGACGGGGAGTTGTACGGACGCCGGGCGCTGGACCGCTGTGGACTGTGTGGCGGCAGCGGGAACACCTGCAGACGCATCTCTGGCTCCTACAGGACGGCACTGGCTCAGTTAGGTAACACACACACACAGTTAGGTAACACACACACACAGTTAGGTAACACACACACACAGTTAGGTAACACACACACACAGTTAGGTAACACACACACACAGTTAGGTAACACACACACACAGTTAGGTAACACACACACACAGTTAGGTAACACACACACAGTTAGGTAACACACACACACAGTTAGGTAACACACACACACAGTTAGGTAACACACACACACAGTTAGGTAACACACACACACACAGTTAGGTAACACACACACACAGTTAGGTAACACACACACACAGTTAGGTAACACACACACACAGTTAGGTAACACACACACACAGTTAGGTAACACACACACACAGTTAGGTAACACACACACACAGTTAGGTAACACACACACACAGTTAGGTAACACACACACAGTTAGGTAACACACACACACAGTTAGGTAACACTCACACAGTTAGGTAACACACACACACAGTTAGGTAACACGCACACAGTTAGGTAACACACACACACAGTTAGGTAACACACACACAGTTAGGTAACACACACACAGTTAGGTAACACACACACAGTTAGGTAACACACACACAGTTAGGTAACACACACACACAGTTAGGTAACACACACACAGTTAGGTAACACACACACAGTTAGGTAACACACACACAGTTAGGTAACACACACACAGTTAGGTAACACACACACAGTTAGGTAACACACACACAGTTAGGTAACACACACACACAGTTAGGTAACACACACACAGTTAGGTAACACACACACAGTTAGGTAACACACACACACAGTTAGGTAACACACACACACAGTTAGGTAACACACACACAGTTAGGTAACACACACACAGTTAGGTAACACACACACACAGTTAGGTAACACTCACACAGTTAGGTAACACACACACACAGTTAGGTAACACACACACAGTTAGGTAACACACACACACAGTTAGGTAACACACACACACAGTTAGGTAACACACACACACAGTTAGGTAACACACACACACAGTTAGGTAACACACACACAGTTAGGTAACACACACACACAGTTAGGTAACACACACACACAGTTAGGTAACACACACACACAGTTAGGTAACACACACACAGTTAGGTAACACACACACAGTTAGGTAACACACACACAGTTAGGTAACACACACACACAGTTAGGTAACACACACACAGTTAGGTAACACACACACAGTTAGGTAACACACACACACAGTTAGGTAACACACACACACAGTTAGGTAACACACACACACAGTTAGGTAACACACACACACAGTTAGGTAACACGCACACAGTTAGGTAACACACACACACAGTTAGGTAACACACACACAGTTAGGTAACACACACACACAGTTAGGTAACACACACAGTTAGGTAACACACACACACAGTTAGGTAACACGCACACAGGGGGGGGGTAGTGTGTGTCAGGGAATCCTGATCCAGACCCACTGCAGGACACATCACAGCATCACTCCATTAGCCACTATGACTCCATTAGTCACTATGACTCCATTAGCCACTATGACTCCATTAGCCACTATGACTCCATTAGTCACTATGACTCCATTAGCCACTATGACTCCGTAGCCACCATGACTCCATTAGTCACTATGACTCCATTAGTCACTATGACTCAATTAGCCACTATGACTCCATTAGTCACTATGACTCCATTAGCCACTATGACTCCGTAGCCACTATGACTCCATTAGTCACTATGACTCCATTAGCCACTATGACTCCGTAGCCACTATGACTCCATTAGTCACTATGACTCCATTAGTCACTATGACTCCATTAGCCACTATGACTCCGTAGTCACGATGACTCCCGTAGTAGTAGTAGTAGTAGTGTGTGTCTGTGCTCCTGCCCTCCCAGACGGCCTGTGTGTAAAGGCGGTGCTTCTGTCATCAGGCTATGTGTTGGTCACCCACATCCCAGCTGGAGCGTCAGACATCCAGATCGTGGAGAGGCACCGGACGGAGAACATGCTGGGTGAGAGGCCTCCAGAGGCCAGCTGAGCATGTGTACATATTCAGGTGTTATTCTAATTATTTTATATAGCCCCAAATCACAGTCCCCCAGGGGGAGTGGTTAGTTAGTGTGCCCTGGTCTCCTCTCCTCAGCCCTCTCCGATGAAGCCGGTCACTTCTTCTTCAACGGGGACTCTGTGTTCGACAACCCTCAGAACTTCAACGTGGCAGGAACTGTGATTAAATACCGACGGCCAAGCAGCGCCTCCTCTGACGGGCTGGAGTACATCCTGGCCCCGGGGCCCACGCTGCAGGGCCTGAACGCTATGGTACACACCACACACTACACACTACACACTACACACTACACACTACACACTACACACTACACACTCACTACACACACACACTACACACTACACACTACACACTACACACACACACTACACACTCACACACACACACACTACACACACACTACACACTACACAACACACTACACACACACACACACCACACTACACACACACACTACACACACTACACACACACACACACACACACACACACACTACACACACACACACACACTACACACACACACACACACACACTACACAC
>CM070098.1:57500-75000 GCA_036178185.1 Liparis tanakae
TCAAGACATAGAACCTCCTGTCAACTTTATCACATCAAGACATAGAACCTCCTGTCAACTTTATCATAAGACATATAACCTCCTGTCAACTTATCATAAGACATAGAACCTCCCGTCAACTTTATCACATCAAGACATAGAACCTCCTGTCAACTTTATCACAAGACATAGAACCTCCTGTTAACGTTATCACATCAAGACATAGAACCTCCTGTCAACTTATCATAAGACATAGAACCTCCCGTCAACTTTATCACATCAAGACATAGAACCTCCTGTCAACTTTATCACAAGACATAGAACCTCCTGTTAACGTTATCACATCAAGACATAGAACCTCCTGTCAACTTTATCATAAGACATATAACCTCCTGTCAACTTATCATAAGACATAGAACCTCCTGTCAACTTATCACATCAAGACATAGAACCTCCTGTCAACGTTATCACATCCTTCAGAAGCTCCTTCAGGCCGAGAGGCGTCCGTCTGTCTGTCTGGACGAGCTCTAACGAGCTTCTCTGTTCCTTAAGGAAGTTCCTCCAACTCCATCGACGAGCCCCACACTGCCGACGACATCGCCCGAGTGCACCCCCTGCTGGGTAGGACGCATGGAGCCTCTCCTCCGTCTCTAGGACGCATGGAGCCTCTCTCCTCTGTCTCTAGGACGCATGGAGCCTCTCTCCTCTGTCTCTAGGACGCATGGAGCCTCTCTCCTCTGTCTCTAGGACGCATGGAGCCTCTCCTCCGTCTCTAGGATGCATGGAGCCCCTCCTCCGTCTCTAGGACGCATGGAGCCCCTCCTCCGTCTCTAGGACGCATGGAGCCTCTCCTCTAGGACGCATGGAGCCTCTCCTCCGTCTCTAGGACACATGGAGCCTCTCTCCTCCGTCTCTAGGACGCATGGAGCCTCTCCTCTAGGACGCATGGAGCCTCTCCTCCGTCTCTAGGACACATGGAGCCTCTCTCCTCCGTCTCTAGGATGCATGGAGCCTCTCTCCTGTCTCTAGGACTCATGGAGCCTGTAGAGGCGGTCGGTAGATTAACGCGCATTGTTTTCTTAATGTCACTTTCAGCTTTATTGTATTTACAGAAAATAAATGAAAACTCTTTAACAGAAAATAAACCGTCAAATTCCTGGTTCCGTGCGGTTCTTTGCGGTTCCGTGGCCGTGCTGACATGCGGTGCTGGCATGCGGTTAAAAATAATTTCCCTTCCGCTCTCTCAAACAAAACACACCTGCGGCACTCAGGTGCCGTCTATTTATAAAGTTACGCCCCCCGACATGACGTCATCAAAACGTGACACAAAACAGACAGACAGGTAAACAAATCATATTCTGGCTTCTACAGAGCCTCTTTCCGTCTCTAGGACGCATGGAGCCTCTCTCCTCTGTCTCTACGATGCATGGAGCCTCTCCCCTAGGACGCATGGAGCCTCTCCTCTGTCTAGGACACATGGAGCCTCTCCTCCGTCTCTAGGACGCATGGAGCCTCTCTCCTTCGTCTCTAGGACGCATGGAGCCTCTCTCCTCTGTCTCTAGGACGCATGGAGCCTCTCTCCTCCGTCTCTAGGAAGCATGGAGCCTCTCCTCTAGGACGCATGGAGCCTCTCTCCTCTGTCTCTACGATGCATGGAGCCTCTCCCCTAGGACGCATGGAGCCTCTCCTCTGTCTCTACGATGCATGGAGCCTCTCCCCTAGGACGCATGGAGCCTCTCCTCTGTCTAGGACACATGGAGCCTCTCCTCCGTCTCTAGGACGCATGGAGCCTCTCTCCTTCGTCTCTAGGACGCATGGAGCCTCTCTCCTCTGTCTCTAGGGACATGGAGCCTCTCTCCTCCGTCTCTAGGAAGCATGGAGCCTCTCCTCTAGGACGCATGGAGCCTCTCCTCCGTCTCTAGGACGCATGGAGCCTCTCCTCTGTCTCTAGGACGCATGGAGCCTCTCTCCTTCGTCTCTAGGACGCATGGAGCCTCTCTCCTCTGTCTCTAGGACGCATGGAGCCTCTCTCCTCCGTCTCTAGGAAGCATGGAGCCTCTCCTCTAGGACGCATGGAGCCTCTCCTCCGTCTCTAGGATGCATGGAGCCCCTCCTCCGTCCCTAGGACGCATGGAGCCTCTCCTCTAGGACGCATGGAGCCTCTCCTCTAGGACGCATGGAGCCTCTCCTCCGTCTCTAGGACGCATGGAGCCTCTCTCCTCCGTCTCTAGGACGCATGGAGCCTCTCCTCTAGGACGCATGGAGCCTCTCCTCTGTCTCTAGGACGCATGGAGCCTCTCCTCCGTCTCTAGGACGCATAGAGCCTCTCTCCTCTGTCTCTAGGACGCATGGAGCCTCTCCTCCGTCTCTAGGACGCATGGAGCCTCTCTCCTCTGTCTCTAGGACGCATGGAGCCTCTCCTCCGTCTCTAGGACGCATAGAGCCTCTCTCCTCTGTCTCTAGGACACATGGAGCCCCTCCTCCGTCTCTAGGACGCATGGAGCCTCTCCTCTAGGACGCATGGAGCCTCTCCTCCGTCTCTAGGACACATGGAGCCTCTCTCCTGTCTCTAGGACGCATGGAGCCTGTAGAGGCGGTCGGTAGATTAACGCGCATTGTTTTCTTAATGTCACTTTCAGCTTTATTGTATTTACAGAAAATAAATGAAAACTCTTTAACAGAAAATAAACCGTCAAATTCCTGGTTCCGTGCGGTTCTTTGCGGTTCCGTGGCCGTGCTGACATGCGGTGCTGGCATGCGGTTAAAAATAATTTCCCTTCCGCTCTCTCAAACAAAACACACCTGCCGGCACTCAGGTGCCGTCTATTTATAAAGTTACGCCCCCCGACATGACGTCATCAAAACGTGACACAAAACAGACAGACAGGTAAACAAATCATATTCTGGCTTCTACAGAGCCTCTTTCCGTCTCTAGGACGCATGGAGCCTCTCTCCTCTGTCTCTAGGACGCATGGAGCCTCTCCTCTGTCTCTACGATGCATGGAGCCTCTCCCCTAGGACGCATGGAGCCTCTCCTCTGTCTCTACGATGCATGGAGCCTCTCCCCTAGGACGCATGGAGCCTCTCCTCTGTCTAGGACACATGGAGCCTCTCCTCCGTCTCTAGGACGCATGGAGCCTCTCCTCTGTCTCTAGGACGCATGGAGCCTCTCTCCTTCGTCTCTAGGACGCATGGAGCCTCTCTCCTCTGTCTCTAGGACGCATGGAGCCTCTCTCCTCCGTCTCTAGGAAGCATGGAGCCTCTCCTCTAGGACGCATGGAGCCTCTCCTCCGTCTCTAGGATGCATGGAGCCCCTCCTCCGTCCCTAGGACGCATGGAGCCTCTCCTCTAGGACGCATGGAGCCTCTCCTCTAGGACGCATGGAGCCTCTCCTCCGTCTCTAGGACGCATGGAGCCTCTCTCCTCCGTCTCTAGGACGCATGGAGCCTCTCCTCTAGGACGCATGGAGCCTCTCCTCTGTCTCTAGGACGCATGGAGCCTCTCCTCCGTCTCTAGGACGCATGGAGCCTCTCTCCTCTGTCTCTAGGACGCATGGAGCCTCTCCTCCGTCTCTAGGACGCATGGAGCCTCTCTCCTCTGTCTCTAGGACGCATGGAGCCTCTCTGTCTCTAGGATGCATGGAGCCTCTCCTCTGTCTCTAGGATGCATGGAGCCTCTCCTCCGTCTCTAGGACGCATGGAGCCTCTCTCCTTCGTCTCTAGGACGCATGGAGCCTCTCTCCTCAATCTCTAGGACGCATGGAGCCTCTCCTCTAGGACGCATGGAGCCTCTCCTCTAGGACGCATGGAGCCTCTCCTCCGTCTCTAGGATGCATGGAGCCTCTCCTCCGTCCCTAGGACGCATGGAGCCTCTCTCCTTCGTCTCTAGGACACATGGAGCCTCTCTCCTTCGTCTCTAGGACGCATGGAGCCTCTCCTCCGTCTCTAGGACGCATGGAGCCTCTCTCCTCTGTCTCTAGGACGCATGGAGCCTCTCCTCCGTCTCTAGGACGCATGGAGCCTCTCTCCTCTGTCTCTAGGACGCATGGAGCCTCTCCTCCGTCTCTAGGACGCATGGAGCCTCTCTGTCTCTAGGATGCATGGAGCCTCTCCTCTGTCTCTAGGATGCATGGAGCCTCTCTCCTCCGTCTCTAGGACCCATGGAGCCTCTCCTCTAGGACGCATGGAGCCCCTCCTCCGTCTCTAGGACGCATGGAGCCTCTCTGTCTTCAGAGGACACATGTTCTCCATAACGTGTCCTCTCAATGTTACTCAGTGAAGTCGTGGCTGCACAGCAAGAGAGTCGCGGATCGCTTTGGGTGCATGTTCTCCTAACGGCAGCGCGGGTTCCCCCACGGTTAACACAGGGTTCCCCTGGGTTCCCCTGGGATCCGACCAGCCATAGGGTGTCAGATGCCTGGTTCAGAACCTCACGTCCTCCTGTCCTTCACAGGGAGTCCCAGTGTTCACGCTGCAGTGCAGCAGCCAGAAGACGCCCCCTACCTGCTGCTGGAGGACCTGCACTACAACCACACACACCCCGACACACACTCTGTGGACGGCCCGCACACAGAGACCGACACACACTCTGTTACGCACACGGACACACACACGGCCATCCTGGTGCAGGGGCCCTCGCTCCATGCAGCCGGCTCCGAGAGGTAGGAGCCTGAAGGCGTGGGCGCCGTGTGATGATGTCACAGCGCCGTGTGATGATGTCACAGCCCGTCCCGGTCATCACGCCCTGGTGTCTGTCTCCCCAGTAATGACTTTGACGTGGCTTTGGAGCCAGATGTTAGTCTGGCCGACATGTATCGCTGGAAGGTTTCTGCTTATGCTCCCTGCAGCTCCACCTGTACGACAGGTAAACACAAATTCACCTGTCCATCAGGAACTGAGGTTCACAGCCTGGGGGGAGGAGCTACGGTTGGCCAGCGGCCCTCTGAAGGACTGCTCTCCACCCGTGTGTTTACAGGTATCACCACCAGCTACGCCCTCTGCGTCCGATACGACGGCACCGAGGTGGACGACCGCTCCTGTGACTCGGTGACCAGACCGGAGCCCACGCACGAGTTCTGCACCGGGAAGGAATGTCCTCCAAGGTAGTGCCGGGGGGGGGGGTTTGTCAGCCCGAGCCACCGGTGCTGAAGGCCGCCGCCTCCTCCTCAGGTGGGAGACCAGCGGGTGGAGCGAGTGCTCGCGGACCTGTGCCGAGGGGCTTCAGTACCGGACCGTGCGCTGCTGGAAGATGCTGTCGCCCGGTCTGGACTCATCCGTCTACGATTCACTCTGTCTGTCACATGACCTGCACAAGCCGGCCAATAGGAAGCTCTGCCTCGGCCACAGCTGCGGACCCCAGTGGGAGGCGTCCGAGTGGTCCGAGGTAAAGCTCCACGCCACGTTCATCCAAACGGTCTGCTGATGGATGTTCTTAGTGTGTACCTCGTGTGTGTGTGTGTGTGTTAGTGCTCCGCCCGGTGTGGCTCTCGGGGTGTGCGCTCTCGGGAGGTCCGTTGCTCCATGGAGATGAGCCTCTGTAACAAGTCTTCTCAGCCAATAGAAAGCCAGGACTGTGAAGCCCCGCCCTGCGACCGCAGATGGACCGTCTCTGACTGGGGACCGGTGAGTGAGGCCCCGCCCCCCCGCACGGCGCCACACACACACACTGACGAGAGGGTGTGTGTGTGTCTCTGTGTGTGTGTGTATCTGTGTCTGTGTGTGTGTGTATCTGTGTGTGTGTATGTGTGTGTGTGTATCTCTGTGTGTGTGTGTGTGTATCTCTGTGTGTCTGTGTGTGTGTGTATCTGTGTGTGTGTGTGTTTGTATCTCTGTGTATCTCTGTGTGTCTGTGTGCGTGTGTGTTTGTATCTCTGTGTGTGTGTATCTGTGTGTGTGTGTGTATGTCTGTGTGTGTGTGTGTGTGTGTATCTCTGTGTATCTGTGTGTGTGTGTGTGTGTGTTTGTATCTCTGTGTGTGTGTATCTGTGTGTGTGTGTGTATCTCTGTGTGTGTGTGTGTGTGTGTGTGTATCTCTGTGTGTGTGTGTGTGTGAGTGTATCTCTGTGTATCTGTGTGTGTGTGTGTGTGTGTATCTCTGTGTGTGTGTGTGTATCTCTGTGTGTGTGTGTGTGTATCTCTGTGTGTGTATCTGTGTGTGTGTGTGTGAGTGTATCTCTGTGTATCTGTGTGTGTGTGTGTGTGTATCTCTGTGTGTGTATCTGTGTGTGTGTGTGTATCTGTGTGTGTGTGTGTATCTCTGTGTGTGTGTGTGTATCTCTGTGTGTGTGTGTGTGTATCTGTGTGTGTGTGTGTGTTTGTATCTCTGTGTATCTGTGTGTGTGTGTGTGTATCTCTGTGTGTGTGTGTGTGTGTGTGTGTGTGTATCTCTGTGTGTGTATCTGTGTGTGTATCTGTGTGTGTGTGTGTATCTCTGTGTATCTCTGTGTGTGTGTGTGTGTGTATCTCTGTGTGTGTGTGTGTGTGTATGTGTGTGTGTGTATCTGTGTGTGTGTGTGTATGTGTGTGTGTGTATCTGTGGGTGTGTGTATCTGTGTGTGTGTGTGTTTGTATCTCTGTGTATCTCTGTGTGTGTGTGTGTATCTCTGTGTGTATCTGTGTGTGTGTGTGAGTGTATCTCTGTGTATCTCTGTGTGTGTGTGTGTGTGTATCTCTGTGTGTGTGTGTGTGTGTGTGTGTATGTGTGTGTGTGTATCTGTGTGTGTGTGTGTGTGAGTGTATCTCTGTGTATCTGTGTGTGTGTGTATCTGTGTGTGTGTGTTTGTATCTCTGTGTATCTCTGTGTGTGTGTGTATCTCTGTGTGTGTGTGTATCTCTGTGTGTCTCTGTGTGTGTGTATCTGTGTGTGTGTGTGTCAGTGCTCCGGCGTGTGTGGCGAGGGCCGGATGGTGCGTGCGGTGACGTGCCGCTCGTCGGGGGGCGTGGTGGCGCCAGAGGACCAGTGTGAGGCGCTGCTGCGGCCGCTGGCCGTGTACCCGTGTGGGGACAGGGACTGCGCCCCCCACTGGGTGGAGCAGGAGTGGCAGCAGGTTGGAAGTCTTCTTTTCTGCGCCTCGTTTGTGCTGCTGGGCCCCGGCTGCTCCAGAGCTGAGCGCTGTTCTCCTGCCGCCTCGCAGTGCAACGCCACCTGCGGCCGCGGCGTGCGGCGCCGTGCGGTGGTGTGCGTGGGCCTGCAGGCCGGCGTGTTCAGAGAGTTCCCAGACGGCAGCTGTGACGACTCCGAGGCCCCGGAGACCAGCTCCTCCTGCTTCCAGAGGCCCTGCTCCAAGTGGTTCACCACGGCCTGGTCTCAGGTCTGTAGCGCCGCGCCCTCTACCGCGGGCGCCTGTACGCCGCCCCGCCCCTAGACCTGTGCATGCCGCGGCGTCCTGTAGGCGCGATGACAATAACAAGCAGAGCAATGCCCCCTCGTGCCCCTCAGTGCAGTAAGACCTGTGGGAGGGGCGTCCAGGTCCGGGAGGTGAAGTGTTACCAAGGGGAGGAGCTAGTCACCAGGGGCCACAGCTGCAATTCCGCCCACCGGCCGGAGGCCCGGCAGAGCTGCGAGGCCCAGAGCTGCCCCCCCGCAGCACCGGGTACGGAGCGCTGCACGCCACGGAGGCTCCTCCCAGTCCGCGTCCAACACGTTTCCTCCTCTGTCTGCAGCGGCCGCCGTCACTCTGGAGGACGCCTGCCAGGACAAGCCCACGGCCAACTGCGCCCTGGTGCTGAAGGTCAAGCTGTGCTCCCACTGGTACTACAGGAAGGCCTGCTGCCAGTCCTGTCGGGCTCCGAGACCCTGAAGGCATCACAGGGACCCCTCCCCTCACATCGGTGCTGCACAGCCTGCTGCTAGCAATGTAAGGCCAGACGACAGTAACTTACTCCTCTCCCTGAGGTCAAAGGTCAACCTGTGGTCACTGGCTTCACCTCGGACCTGTCCATGTTAGACCTGTACCTCCCCGCCCTGTGTCCATCACTGCATGTAACTCCCCTTCTATCCCTAAGTGATGCCACCTGTAGTACCCGTCTGTAGTCCAGTCTTCTTAAAGGAACAGTACGGATTGCTCCGGTGGGTTTACGCGGCGTCCTGTTCCTGGTCAGAGTGTTTAGTAACGCAGTCGGAACACCTCCAGTGTGGAGCGGATGTTCTGGAGCTCAACAACATGTTCCAGCTCGGGTCAGATGAGCTCCTGAGACTCTGGTGCCCCCCCCCCCCCCCCACACACACACACACACACACACACACAGTAAACACCTGGAGACACGTGCAGGTACAGCCTCCAGGTGTCAGTCAATGGACGTTCACCACTGGAGAAGTACCAACACACGGCCTCTCATGTCTCAGAGTGTTGTTTACTGTTCTGCTGTAGTTGTTGTTGTTGTTGTTGTCTCTCATAAAGAATAAAGCTCCAGTGTTGTCCACCTGCTGGTTGCTCTCTGGGGGCCGGCGCCCTGCATCCCTCTGAGTTTCAGGTGGCCTCCCAACTCAATGAGTGAAGAGCTTGAATGTCAATGTTTCCCAGCGTAACCATGGTAACTCAAGCTGTTGGTATAGCAACCCAATAGAGAGAATGAAGGAGCAATCACAGGTGCTCATTAAGATCTCACCTGAAATACGAGCCGCTGGAAACCAAACCGCCCACAACCACGCCGAGGTCTGGAGGACGCTCTGAGGCTGCAGCAACGCCACGCAGACGCCACGCAGATGCCACGCAGACGCCACGCAGACGCCACGCAGACGCCACGCAGACGCCACGCAGACGCCACGCAGACGCCACGCAGACGCCACGCAGACTCCACGCAGACTCCACGCAGACGCCACGCAGAACAACTGACGGCCCACAGACGAGGTGAGTAGCTGGACTCTTGGGGTCCGTGTCCTAAGAGACCTGAGATATGAAGACATGGAAAGTCCAGTTCTTTACCAGTGAAGTTGTGTTGTTTACCAGTGAAGTTGTGTTGTTTACCAGTGAAGTTGTGTTGTTTACCAGTGAAGTCTTGTTGTTTACCAGTGAAGTCTTGTTGTTTACCAGTGAAGTTGTGTTGTTTACCAGTGACGTTGTGTTGTTTACCATTGAAGTCGTGTTGTTTACCAGTGAAGTCGTGTTGTTTACCAGTGAAGTTGTGTTGTTTACCAGTGAAGTCTTGTTGTTTACCAGTGAAGCCCTGTTGTTTACCAGTGACATTGTGTTGTTTACCAGTGACGTTGTGTTGTTTACCATTGAAGTCGTGTTGTTTACCAGTGAAGTCGTGTTGTTTACCAGTGAAGTTGTGTTGTTTACCAGTGAAGTTGTGTTGTTTACCAGTGAAGTCGTGTTGTTTACCAGTGAAGTCGTGTTGTTTACCAGTGAAGTTGTGTTGTTTACCAGTGAAGTCGTGTTGTTTACCAGTGAAGTTGTGTTGTTTACCAGTGAAGTCGTGTTGTTTACCAGTGAAGCCCAGTTGTTTACCAGTGAAGTCCAGTTGTTTACTAGTGAAGTTGTGTTGTTTACCAGTGAAGTCCAGTTGTTTACCAGTGAAGTCGTGTTGTTTACCAGTGAAGTTGTGTTGTTTACCAGTGAAGTCCAGTTGTTTACCAGTGAAGTTGTGTTGTTTACCAGTGAAGTCCAGTTGTTTACCAGTGATGTTGTGTTGTTTACCAGTGAAGTGTTGTTTACCAGTGAAGTCCAGTTGTTTACCAGTGAAGTTGTGTTGTTTACCAGTGAAGTCTTGTTGTTTACCAGTGAAGTTGTGTTGTTTACCAGTGAAGTCCAGTTGTTTACCAGTGAAGTCGTGTTGTTTACCAGTGACATTGTGTTGTTTACCAGTGAAGTGTTGTTTACCAGTGAAGTCCAGTTGTTTACCAGTGACGTTGTGTTGTTTACCAGTGAAGTGTTGTTTACCAGTGAAGTCCAGTTGTTTACCAGTGAAGCCCTGTTGTTTACCAGTGAAGTCTTGTTGTTTACCAGTGACATTGTGTTGTTTACCAGTGAAGTCGTGTTGTTTACCAGTGAAGTCGTGTTGTTTACCAGTGAAGTCGTGTTGTTTATCAGTGACGTTGTGTTGTTTACCAGTGAAGTTGTGTTGTTTACCAGTGAAGTCGTGTTGTTTACCAGTGACGTTGTGTTGTTTACCAGTGAAGTCGTGTTGTTTACCAGTGAAGCCCAGTTGTTTACCAGTGAAGTCGTGTTGTTTACCAGTGACGTCCAGTTGTTTACCAGTGAAGTCGTGTTGTTTACCAGTGAAGCCCAGTTGTTTACCAGTGAAGTTGTGTTGTTTACCAGTGAAGTCGTGTTGTTTACCAGTGAAGTTGTGTTGTTTACCAGTGAAGTCGTGTTGTTTACCAGTGACGTTGTGTTGTTTACCAGTGAAGTCGTGTTGTTTACCAGTGAAGCCCAGTTGTTTACCAGTGAAGTCGTGTTGTTTACCAGTGAAGTCGTGTTGTTTACCAGTGAAGTCGTGTTGTTTACCAGTGAAGCCCAGTTGTTTACCAGTGAAGTTGTGTTGTTTACCAGTGAAGTCGTGTTGTTTACCAGTGAAGCCCAGTTGTTTACCAGTGAAGTTGTGTTGTTTACCAGTGAAGCCCAGTTGTTTACCAGTGAAGCCCTGCTGTGGTCTCAGATGCGTCTCGCTGTCGCCGCCCTGCTGGTGGCCGTGTGTGTGTGCGCTGTGCAGCAGTGCGTGTGTTTCCCTAACGGCTCCGTGGCGTTCTCCTGCGGCTCCATGGCGCCCTCACACCCGCCCTACACCGCCTCCACCAGCAGCCCGCCATTCACCCTGTCCACCTCCAGTGCCACCTACAGGCCGGGCGGAGTCATTACAGGTACATGCTTACCCGACCGTGACGATGTAACACGTGTCCCTCCACGAAGTAGCTGCACGCACAGGTGAAGGCCTCGCTACACCTGAGTGAGTCCTGGAGTACCCAACGACATGAGGCCCTTTCAGGCCTGAGGCCCTTACAGGTCTAGTGCCCTTAAAGGCCTGAGGCCCTTACAGGTCTAGTGCCCTTAAAGGCCTGAGGCCCTTACAGGTCTAGTGCCCTTACAGGCCTGAGGCCCTTACAGGTCTAGTGCCCTTAAAGGCCTGAGGCCCTTACAGGTCTAGTGCCCTTAAAGGCCTGAGGCCCTTACAGGTCTAGTGCCCTTAAAGGCCTGAGGCCCTTACAGGTCTAGTGCCCTTACAGGCCTGAGGCCCTTACAGGTCTAGTGCCCTTAAAGGCCTGAGGCCCTTACAGGTCTAGTGCCCTTAAAGGCCTGAGGCCCTTACAAGTATAGGGCCCTTACAGGCCTGAGGCCCTTACAGGTCTAGTGCCCTTAAAGGTCTGAGGCCCTTACAGGTATAGGGCCCTTACAGGCCTGAGGCCCTTACAGGTCTAGTGCCCTTACAGGCCTGAGGCCCTTACAGGTATAGGGCCCTTACAGGCCTGAGGCCCTTATAGGTATAGGGCCCTTACAGGCCTGAGGCCCTTACAGGTATAGGGCCCTTACAGGTCTGAGACCCTTACAGGCCTGAGACCCTTACATGTATAGGGCCCTTACAGGCCTGAGGCCCTTACGGGTCTGAGGTCAAAGGTCATGTTTAGTGGACCTTAGTTTGACTTCTTCTCTCATCCATGAACACCTTGATGGGACCAGCTGCACAGATCATTCATTACAGCTCTTCTCTTTATTTACCCATGATGCATCCTGTTTCCTCTTGCTTTCCAGTAACACTCCTCTTCATTTACCCATGATGCATCCTGTTTCCTCTTGCTTTCCAGTAACACTCCTCTTCATTTACCCATGATGCATCCTGTCTCCTCTTGCTTTCCTGTAACACTCCTCTTCATTTACCCATGATGCATCCTGTCTCCTCCCTCTCCTCAGTGACGGTGGAGGTGAAGAACAGCTCCACTGAGTTCCAAGGCTTCCTGTTGCAGGCCAGAAGCAGGAACGGCAGCGGTAAGAGAACCTTCAGTGGAACATGGGAGGGAACGTCACAGGAGGGAACGTCATAAGAGGGAACGTCACGGGAGGGAACGTCACGGGAGGGAACGTCATAAGAGGGAACGTCACGGGGAACATGAAGTAGCCGTGACCACTGCAGACGTCACAACAGGTTGTTTGTGTTTGTGAGTAACCTTCTCTCCCTAGAGGAGGCGTGGCCTGTGGGGAGCTTCACCAACATCAGCCGCTCCCTGTTCACTGCACTGCACTGCAGCCACATGCAGGTGTGTTCACTGCACTGCAGCCACATGCAGGTGTGTTCACTGCACTGCAGCCACATGCAGGTGTGTTCACTGCACTGCAGCCACATGCAGGTGTGCTGCAGCTGCTGTGCTGCTGCTGCTGCTGCTGCTGTTGTTGTTATTCACAACTCTCTTTTGAACTGGTATTGTCTGATGTCATGAGGGAGAACAACTATTGAAAATAGTAAGTAAGGATGTTTTTCTATCTTTGTGATGACCAATTTGTCTATGTGTGTGTGCGTGTGTGTGTGTGTGTGTGTCTCTGTGCGCTTGTGTGTGTGTGTCTGTGTGTGTGTGTTCTTCTTGCAGAACTCAACTGTCAGTCAGGCGTCAGGTGTCAAGAAGAAGAAGGTCCAGGTGATGTGGAAGGCCCCTGGCAACAGTAACTACAGAGATGTCTACTTCAGGTAACAGCTCCTCTGTTCTGAACCCTAAGGAGCTACAGCTGTCTACTCACAGCTGTTGGCCCTCTGGTGGTCACTGGTGGTACTGCATCCACCAACAGCTTCACATAAGAAATGTTCCAATAACGGATCATTTCTAACTTTGAAAAACTGACCCATGTCCATGTTGTTGTTGTTGTTGTTGTTGTTGTTGTTGTTGACAGTGCCACTCTGGTCCAGGACTACACAACATTCTGGGTCCAGATGAAAAGCAGAACCATGACGCTGGATAGCAGCTCTGCAGCTGGAGTGAGATTTATGTATTTACTCATGTGACTGACTGACTGACTGACCACTGACTGACCACTGACTGACTGACTGACTGACCACTGACTGACTAACTGACTGACCACTGACTGACTGACCACTGACTGACCACTGACTGACCACTGACTGACCACTGACTGACTGACTGACTGACCACTGACTGACTGACCACTGACTGACTGACTGACTGACCACTGACTGACTAACTGACTGACCACTGACTGACTGACCACTGACTGACTGACCACTGACTGACTGACTGACCACTGACTGACTGACTGACTGACTGACTGACCACTGACTGACTGACCACTGACTGACTGACTGACCACTGACTGACTGACTGACTGACCACTGACTGACTGACTGACCACTGACTGACTGACCACTGACCACTGACTGACTGACCACTGACTGACTGACCACTGACTGACTGACTGACCACTGACTGACTGACTGACTGACCACTGACTGACTGACTGACCACTGACTGACTGACTGACCACTGACTGACTGACTGACTGACCACTGACTGACTGACTGACCACTGACTGACTGACCACTGACTGACTGACTGACTGACCACTGACTGACTGACCACTGACTGACTGACTGACCACTGACTGACACTGACTGACCACTGACTGACTGACCACTGACTGACTGACTGACTGACCACTGACTGACTGACCACTGACTGACTGACTGACCACTGACTGACTGACTGACCACTGACTGACTGACTGACTGACCACTGACTGACTGACTGACCACTGACTGACTGACTGACCACTGACTGACTGACTGACTGACCACTGACTGACTGACCACTGACTGACTGACTGACCACTGACTGACTGACTGACTGACCACTGACTGACTGACTGACTGTTCTCTGCTGATGGAGCTGTCTCCAGGTTTTATTGGATGTAGCACCGAGTCATAGCAACACAACAAATATACAATGCATATGGATAATAATAGTAATAAGAAATAATACATATATATATATATATATATATATATATATAAATACTCTCTCTCTCTCCAGGTCTTTTCCTCCTCAGCTCTGATGTTCATCATTCTCCTGATTATCTCTGCCTACTGGTGACACACACATGAATACATGTTCACACACATGTAAACACACAAATCAAATAGAGATTAATAGAAGTGATTGTTCTATATTATCTTGCTTACTGTCTCTTGTCTTGCTGAATATTCACAAAGTTTCAAACTTCAACCTAATTAATGTGTCATATAATAATATAAACAATGTGTCATAACATAAACAATGTGTCATGATATAACATAAACAATGTGTCATAACATAAACAATGTGTCATAACTTAAACAATATGTCATAATATAACATAAACAATGTGTCATGATATAACGTAAACAATGTGTCATAATATAACGTAAACAATGTGTCATAATATAACATAAACAATGTGTCATAACTTAAACAATATGTCATAATATAACAAACAATATGTCATAACTTAAACAATGTGTCATGATATAACATAAACAGTAGGTCATAATATATACTTAAACAATGTGTCATATAATAATATAAACAATGTGTCATAACATAAACAATGTGTCGTATAATAATATAAACAATGTGTCATAATAATATAAACAATGTGTTTAATGTTATATCATCAACATAAACAATTTGCATTGCTTCTGTCCTGTCTAACAGTGAAGATATGTCTGTAGATACACACATATATATACATATATCTGTGTATACATATCTATATATATATATATAGATATGTATACATATCTATATATATATGTGTGTATACATATATATCTATCTATATATATATATATATATATATATATATATATATATATATGGAAGTACTTTGGTCTGATACACTACCTGATCATACCCTCAGCCTTAATGTGTCTTTTAAATATATATGTTAATGTAGTGAAGTCCAGACATTAATACTTCATGAACAGTTATAGGAACAAGATGCCAACTCATGAGCTTTTGTGTGTTGACTTGTATCCTTAATGCAACGTTGACTTGGAGCAGTAATTAAAGATACATATTCAATGCATATCTCTCCTCAATTATGTTGGATTTATTACTCGTAGAAAGTTACTTATGTACATATCTGACTACAACTTTAATCTTTCTCATTGAATTACAAGAGCCTCACCATCCCAACACATGATGCAGAGATGGAGAGATGAAGAGAGGTAGAGAGGAAGAGAGGTAGAGAGGAAGAGATGTAGAGATGCTATTTTTCATGACATCTATTGTTCATCTGGTCACATGCCCTCTATTGTTCATCTGGTCACATGACCTCTATTGTTCACCTGGTGACATGACATCTATTGTTCACCTGGTGACATCTATTGTTCATCTGGCCACATGACATCTATTGTTCATCTAGTCACATGACGTCTATTGTTCATCTGGTCACATGACCTCTATTGTTCATCTGGTCACATGACCTCTATTGTTCATCTGGTCACATGACCTCTATTGTTCATCTGGTCACATGACATCTATTGTTCATCTGGTCACATAACATCTATTGTTCATCTGGTCACATGACCTCTATTGTTCATCTGGTCACATGACATCTATTGTTCATCTGGTCACATGACATCTATTGTTCATCTGGCCACATGACCTCTATTGTTCATCTGGTCACATGACATCTATTGTTCATCTGGTCACATGACATCTATTGTTCATCTGGTCACATGACATCTATTGTTCATCTGGTCACATAACATCTATTGTTCATCTGGTGTCATGACATCTATTGTTCATCTGGTCACATGACATCTATTGTTCATCTGGTGTCATGACATCTATTGTTCATCTGGTCACATAACATCTATTGTTCATCTGGTGTCATGACATCTATTGTTCATCTGGTCACATAACATCTATTGTTCATCTGGTCACATAACATCTATTGTTCATCTGGTCACATAACATCTATTGTTCATCTGGTGTCATGACATCTATTGTTCATCTGGTCACATAACATCTATTGTTCATCTGGTCACATAACATCTATTGTTCATCTGGTCACATAACATCTATTGTTCATCTGGTGTCATGACCTCTTGTTCTGTCCTCCTGTTTCTCTCCTGAAGGGTTCTCACTCTTTTCCTTTTCCTCGTGAGTTCTTCCTGATCCGATGTGAGGTCAAAGGTCAAAGGTCAGGATGTCATGTGTTCAGACTGTCTGAGTTTGTGATTCTGGGCGATACAAAATAAACTGAATTGATTGATAACATTTCTGCTTCCTAAATGAAACTCTTACTTCCTGCTTCTGGTCCTCAGAGTCGGGGGGGGCTGGCCCAGCTGACGTGGGCTCACCTGGACCGGGTCCAGCTCCTCTCGGGCTCGAGAGACAGAACCACGAACCCCTGAAGGGAGCTCAGAGTCCAGTTCACCTTTTGGACTGGGAGAGGAACCGGAGAACCCACGAGGAGAACATGCCGACTGCGGGAGGAACCTGGCCCATCGTAACGATGTGGACGTGTCGCTGTTCTTCCAAGCAACACCGGTATTCAACTCATCCAGCGCTCCCTTTATTAGCCAATGACATGCTAGATCTCCAACACTGTTATTCTCTATTATGAAGTTCAATAGATCTGATGACAACATATACAGGACTGTCTCAGAAAATTAGAATATTGTGATAAAGTTCTTTATTTTCTGTAATGCAATAAAAAAAAAAAACATGTCATGCATTCTGGATTCATTACAAATCAACTGAAACATTGCAAGCCTTTTATTCTTTTAATATTGCTGATTATGGCTTACAGCTTAAGAAAACTCAAATATCCTATCTCTAAATATTAGAATATTTCCTCAGACCAAGTAAAAAAAAAAGATTAATAACAGCAAAACCAAATCAGACATTGTAAAATGTCCATTAATGCACTCAGGACTTGTTGGGAATCCTTTGGCACGGATTACTGCATCAACGCGGCGTGGCATGGAGGCAATCCGCCTGTGGCATTGCTGAGGTGTTATGGATGCCCAGGAGGCTTCACTAGGGCCTTTAGCTCATCTGCATTGTTGGTCTGGTGTCTCTCAGCTTCCTCTTCACAACACCCCACACATTCTCTCTGGGGTTCAGGCCAATGGAGGCCAGTAATGCCATGGTCAGGACACCAGTTACTGCTGGTTCTGGCACTGGGGGAAGGTGCCAGATTATGCTGGGAAATGAAATGCTCATCTCCATGGAGCTTTTCAGCAGACTCTAAAGTCTCTTGGTCCACAGCTGCATTGACTCTGGACTGGATGAAACCCAGTGGACCAACACCAGCAGCTGGCATGGCTCCCAAACCATCACTGACTGGGAGCTTCCCACTGGATTTGATCCACTGGGATGTTGCTCCTCTCCAGCCTTTCTCCAGACTCTGGGCCTTGACTTCCAGATGAAACTCAACACTTGCTTTGGTCTGGAAAGAGGACTTTGGACCCTCTGACCTGTCCGCTGCTTCTTTCCAGTTCATGAGACATTCAAGTGATGAGTTGAATACCCTACTAGAATACTTTATCATGATATTCTAATGTTTAGAGTTTGACTTTTCTTAAGCTGTAAG
>CM070098.1:80000-82500 GCA_036178185.1 Liparis tanakae
GCTTCCTGATCCCTGCTCCCTACTTCCTGCTTCCTACTTCCTGCTCCCTACTCCTTGCTTCCTAATCGGGAGGAGGCGTTTCGGTTGACCGAACCTGTGACCTTACGCTCAGCGCTACCTTCAAAGCTACAGAAGTTATTTGTCGACACTGCACGGAGACTGTCCCGTGGAAGTGGGCGTGGCTTAATCTGTGGCCTACGCGTGTGTCGTGGTCAAAAGGTTGAAGAGCTCAGAACGGGGAGGAAGTCACACTGACGTCTTCTTTGTCAGATTACAAGTTATGACAAGAATGTGTTCAAATGTCCCTTGAGTAAAAGATTCTTAAACATTGTTCTACCTGCAGCCAATGAAACGCAGCACTGCTCCTTCTGGCCTGTGATTGGACTGATGCGATAAGGGATGTCCTCCAGCTTAGTGGAGAGGGGGGGGAGGGCGGGGACACGCCCAACGCCGCACATCTGAACCGAGCCCAGCGCCAAGAAACGGACGAAGCTGGAGCCGTTCTGGATGAAGCTGGAACAAGAAAGTGGAACAGTGACATCACTAGAGTAACAGTGACATCACTAGGGTAACAGTGACATCACTAGAGTAACAGTGACATCACTAGGGTAACAGTGACATCACTAGAGTAACAGTGACATCACTAGGGTAACAGTGACATCACTAGAGTAACAGTGACATCACTAGGGTAACAGTAACATCACTAGGGTAACAGTAACATCACTAGGGTAACAGTGACATCACTAGGGTAACAGTGACATCACTAGGGTAACAGTGACATCACTAGAGTAACAGTGACATCACTAGGGTAACAGTGACATCACTAGAGTAACAGTGACATCACTAGGGTAACAGTGACATCACTAGGGTAACAGTGACATCACTAGGGTAACAGTGACATCACTAGAGTAACAGTGACATCACTAGGGTAACAGTAACATCACTAGGGTAACAGTAACATCACTAGGGTAACAGTGACATCACTAGGGTAACAGTGACATCACTAGGGTAACAGTGACATCACTAGGGTAACAGTGACATCACTAGGGTAACAGTGACATCACTAGGGTAACAGTGACATCACTAGAGTAACAGTGACATCACTAGGGTAACAGTGACATCACTAGGGTAACAGTGACATCACTAGGGTAACAGTGACATCACTAGAGTAACAGTAACATCATTAAAGCTGCTAGCAGCGTTGAACGGGTCCTCGCTCGCCCACGCCGGTCGGGGACGCCGGCGAGTCGCCGGCCCGCTCAGCCGAGGGCGCGCCGGTCGGACTCGACTCGTGACGAGTGCGAGGAAGGGCGGATTGGACAAAGTCCAGTTTAGCCGCTAGCTTGCACTTTAACCGCGTGAATATATTCACGCGTCGCGTGTCCCTACGTGAAGTGTAGACCACGGCGTGTAAATTCAATGTAAAAAAAAATTGATAAAAAAAAGGTTTGTTGTCTTGGAATTGAACCCACAACTCCAGTATTAGAGTCAGTCACTTATCATGCTGAGCTAGAGGCTTTGCTGGTAGGAGGCATCCGGAGGCGCCTCAACTATTTGGGATTGGACAAATTAGAGTTTTTTTCTGGTAAATGTGTTAATTAGAGTTTTTTTCTGGTAAATGTGTTAATTAGAGTTTTTTTTCTGGTAAATGTGTTCAGGCCTATCATGAAAGTGAATCATTTATGGTTCTTTTACTTCATAAATAGTTGTTCCTACCAAATTTGGACGTTTTGGGCGTTGTTTTCTTTTTTTATCGTTTTGGGCCAATTTGGCCATTTTCCACTTTTTTCCAACTGTCGAGTTCTACCAGAAAACGGAATTGGCTCAAAATTGGTGAATGTGTTCAGGCCTTGACTGGCATTACACTTGATTTTTGTAAAACATATCTGATGAGTGTAAGCTATAGTTTTCAAGATGAATAAATTACAAATATTGGCGGTCAAAAAACGGGCATTTCCTACGGACGAAAAGTCTTTTTTCCCCCTATCTGTCGTATATTAAAGTCTTGCGATTCTAACAAACCTATTTTTAACGAATTCCGTTAGCGTTTTGTGGGTCTAATAGCCGTTTAAAAAAAGTAGAAAATGGCCGAATCAAGCGAAAAACGCGCGAAAAACGCTAAAAAATGACCAAAATGGCCAACTTTGGTGAATATTTGTGGCGCCAATTACAGTTCAAATTGCACGAAATATGCGTTGAATGTTCCAGACGCAATTCTGCACATATCCCGATGATCTGTTATTTTTTTTGACCAATAGTGTTGAAGTTATGAGCATTACAAAACGGGACACACCCCTAAAATGTTCGTCGGGCCATAGATGCTTACCACAATCATTTTTTTCAAAAAAAGATGATAGAAAACAGATGATATAGCTTCACTTATCATTATCTCCGATGGGTTTGTTAATATTGGACCTATCGTTTAGGTTCGGTTGGTCACTTTTGTGTTTTTCACAAAAGTCAAAATGGCCGAAAATGTAAGTAGGCGGAGCTTATGGTC
>CM070098.1:87500-92500 GCA_036178185.1 Liparis tanakae
CGTGATCACATGGTCACATGATCACATGGTCACATGATCACATGGTCACGTGATCACATGATCACATGATCACATGGTCACATGGTCACATGATCACATGGTCACATGGTCACATGATCACTTGGTCACATGATCACGTGGTCACATGGTCACGTGATCACATGGTCACGTGACCACATGGTCACGTGATCACATGGTCACATGACCACATGATCACATGACCACATGCTAGGTGATGCTTGTAGGAGATCTTTCTAGAAGGCTCTCCCTTGGCCGTGTCTCTCTAATGGTACGTTCACACCGGACGCAACAAAATAATTGTCGTTGCGCTTGTCGCAGGATTCTGTCGCGCGACAAAAAAAGGGTGTTCACACCGGACGCGTCGGACGCGACACAGCGGGGGCGTGGCTTATCGCGCCCGCTTCTTCAGCCATATGAATCTTTTCCTTAACCAGCCTGAGATGTCGTGTCTTCACTTGTCGCCCTGTGAGTCGCCCTGCTGCTGCCCCTCTCTCTCCTTCTCTCTGGACTCTGAGGTCCTGACTTCCACGCCCCTCCCCCCATGTCCCCGCTAGTCTCCTCTAGTCTCCTCCGCCCCTCCCCCCATGTCCCCGCTAGTCTCCTCTAGTCTCCTCCGCCCCTCCCCCCATGTCCCCGCTAGTCTCCTCTAGTCTCCTCCGCCCCTCCCCCCATGTCCCCGCTAATCTCCTCTAGTCTCCTCCGCCTCCCCCATGTCCCGCTAGTCTCCTAGTCTCCCCTCCCCCCATGTCCCTCTAGTCTCCTCCGCCCCTCCCCCCCTGTCCCCTCCAGTCTCCTCTGCCCCTCCCCCATGTCCCCTCTAGTCTCCTCTGCCCCTCCCCCCTCCATGTCCCGCTAGTCTCCTCTGCCCCTCCCCCATGTCTCCTCCTGCCCCTCCCCCGTCCCAGTCTGTCTCCCCTCCCTCCCCCATGTCCCCTCTAGTCTCCTCTGCCCCTCCCCCATGTCCCTCTAGTCTCCTCCGCCCTCCTCCCCATGTCCCTCTAGTCTCCTCTGCCCCTCCCCCATGTCCCCTCTAGTCTCCTCTGCCCCTCCCCCATGTCCCCCTAGTCTCCTCTGCCCCTCCCCCATGTCCCTCTAGTCTCCTCTGCCCCTCCCCCATGTCCCCCTAGTCTCCTCTGCCTCCCCCATGTCCCTCTAGCCTCCTCCCCCCATGTCCCCTCTAGTCTCCTCCTGCCCCTCCCCCATGTCCCCTCTAGTCTCTCCTCTCCTCCCATGTCCCTAGTCTCCTCCGCCCCTCCCCATGTCCCCTCTAGTCTCCTGCCCCTCCCCCCATGTCCCCGCTAGTCTCCTCTGCCCCTCCCCCATGTCCCCTCTAGTCTCCTCTGCCCCTCCCCCCATGTCCCCTCTAGTCTCCTCTGCCCCTCCCCCATGTCCCCTAGTCTCCCTCTGCCCTCCCCCATGTCCCCTCTAGTCTCCTCTGCCCCTCCCCCATGTCCCTCTAGTCTCCTCCTGCCCTCTCCTCCCCCATGTCCCCTCTAGTCTCCTCCCTGCCCCATGTCCCCCAGTCTCCTCTGCCCCTCCCCCATGTCCCTCTAGTCTCCTCTGCCCCTCCCCATGTCTCCTCTAGTCTCCTCCGTCCCCATGTCCCTCTAGTCTCCTCCCCGCCCTCCCCCATGTCCCGCGGAGTAAACACGGGTCGAGGAACGACAGGACCGCAGAGAGCTTCCACTTGTTAGTGGAGCGAGCTGCTCTCTCTCTCTTCTCTCTATGATTTCTCTCTCTCTCTCTCTTTCTTCTCTCTATGATTCGTGTCTCTCTCTCTCTCTCTTCTCTCTATGATTCGTGTCTCTCTCTCTCTCTCTCTCTTCTCTCTATGATTCGTGTCTCTCTCTCTCTCTCTCTCTCTCTCTCTCTCTCTTCTCTCTATGATTCGTGTCTCTCTCTCTCTCTCTCTCTCTCTCTCTCTCTTCTCTCTATGATTCTCTCTCTCTCTCTCTCTCTCTGGTTCGTGTCTCTAGACTTTTCCTCCTCCGGCGGCAGATCTCCTCTACATGAAACACGTATGCCGGCGCTTGGTTCATAGTGAAGTAACACACAGCGAGAATAAAAGCAAACGCACACACTCTAAACGTATCGGGTCGTCCCACGGCTTCTCCCACCTCCTTCCACGCTTCATCTTTATCGCTACGGTTTCGGTAAGTAAAGAGTCGTGTCATAAAGTTTGTTTTGCCCACGAACGGCGACAAGAATCTTTTCCTCCACTTTCTAAACCGGCCGGCAGAACGATGACGAGCGGAGCTTCTCAACGCTGATTGGCTGACGCAACTATGACTCACGCAACTATGACTCACGCAACCATGACTCACGCAACTATGACTCACACAACCATGACTCACACAACTATGACTCACACAACTATGACTCACAACTATGACTCACGCAACTATGACTCACAACTATGACTCACACAACTATGACTCACGCAACTATGACTCACACAACTATGACTCACACAACTATGACTCACACAACTATGACTCACACAACCATGACTCACACAACTATGACTCACACAACTATGACTCACAACTATGACTCACAACTATGACTCACGCAACTATGACTCACAACTATGACTCACACAACTATGACTCACGCAACTATGACTCACACAACCATGACTCACAACTATGACTCACAACTATGACTCACACAACTATGACTCACGCAACTATGACTCACACAACTATGACTCACACAACTATGACTCACACAACTATGACTCACAACTATGACTCACACAACTATGACTCACGCAACTATGACTCACAACTATGACTCACACAACTATGACTCATGCAACTATGACTCACGCATTTCTGCTGCTCGAGTTCAGAATTTCAACTGGAGCGACAAGAAGCTTCGTCAGATCTCTGTTCGCTCAGTTCGCCCGGCGACATCCGCTCTGTCCGTGCTGCTCTGTGGCGCCTGACGCGCTGCACGCAGGAAAGAAAACAGCGTTGCAGCTTTGACGCAGCTTTGCATTGACTCAACATGTAAACTTGTCGCGCGACAGAATTTTGTCGCGTCCGGTGTGAACGTAGCTTAAGTCCTCAGGACTCCGTCTCCTCCAGGTGAGTGTGAGGTGGCCTGCAGGTACCTGGGAGAACCCCTGAGAGACCAGGTCCTGGTGCAGCCGGTTCAGGGCCAGCTTCCCAGCTATGATGCCCGTCTGGAAGCCAACCTCCCCGGTGGAGGAGGGGGGGGCGGAGGGGCTCCACTTGGGGTAGAGCCGCTCCTCCTTTACCACGGAGATCTACACACACACACACACACATGGGGAAACTTGCTGACTCAGAACGATGTTCATCACATTGTGTGTGTGTCTGTGTGTGTATGTGTGTCTGTGCCTGTGTGTGTGCGCCTGTGTGTGTGTGGGTGTGTATGTATGTATGTGTGTGTGTGTGTGTGTGTAGGTATATGTGTGTGTGTGTGTAAGTGCATGTGTGTGTGTGCGTGTAGGGGTGTGTGTGTGTTTGCCTGTGTGTGTGTGTGTGTGTGTAGGTGTATGTGTGTGTGTGAGTGTAAGTGTATTTGTGTGTGTGTGTATTTGTATGTGTGTGTGTGTGTGTGTGTAGGTGTGTGTGTGTGTAGGTATATGTTATGTGTGTGTGTACTTGTGTGTGTGTGTGTGTGTGTGTGTGTGTGTGTGTGTGATAGAGCTGGTACCTGATGGGGCACCAGCTCGTCGTATCCTCTGGTGGAGCCAGTAGCACAGCAGGCCATGGAGACCAGAGCGGAGGTGGGGAGGGAGTCCAGAGCCGAGCGCAGCTGCATCACAACGTTACAACATCACTAAGTTATGACATCACAACGTTACAACATCACTAAGTTATGACATCACAACGTTACAACATCACTAAGTTATGACATCACAACGTTATGACATCACAACTTTACAACATCACTAAGTTATGACATCACGTTATGACATCACAACATCACTAAGTTATGACATCAAGACGTTATGACATCACAACTTTACAACATCACTAAGTTATGACATCACGTTATGACATCACAACATCACTAAGTTATGACATCACAACGTTACGACATCACTAAGTTATGACATCACGTTATGACATCACAACTTTACAACATCACTAAGTTATGACATCACAACATCACTAAGTTATGACATCAAGACGTTATGACATCACATTACAACATCACACAGTTATGACATCACAACATTATGACATCACTCTTTACAAGGAGTGCGTCTCAACATCAGCAGCCCACCTGTATAGGACACTCGTTGTCATGGGTTACATCGAGCAGCATGGCGTGGGCGATGGAGGGCATCAGGGGGCGGAGACTGGGCTGAACCAACGCCCCCACCGGCTCCCCCCCGTAGCGGTGGACCAGCCGGCCTTCTTCATGGCTGTCCCCAGCCGACATGGCCTCTGCAACACACACACACACACACACACACACACACACACACACAGGTATTACTGATTACACACACATACAAACACACAGGCGATCATGTGATTGTAGCTCTATGTGACTGTGGGGGTCATGTGACTGTGAGGGGGTCATGTGACTGTGAGGGGGTCATGTGACTGTGGGGGTCATGTGACTGTGAGGGGGTCATGTGACTGTGAGGGGGTCATGTGACTGTGGGGGTCATGTGACTGTGGGGGTCATGTGACTGTGGGGGTCATGTGACTGTGAGGGGTCATGTGACTGTGTGGGGTCATGTGACTGTGGGGGTCATGTGACTATGTGGGGGTCATGTGACTGTGGGGGTCATGTGACTGTGGGGGTCATGTGACTGTGGGGGTCATGTGACTGTGGGGGTCATGTGACTGTGGGGGTCATGTGACTGTGGGGGTCATGTGACTGTGAGGGGGTCATGTGACTGTGGGGGTCATGTGACTGTGGGGGTGATGTGACTGTGGGGGTCATGTGGCTGTGGGGGTCATGTGACTGTGAGGGGATGATATGGATGT
>CM070098.1:100000-115000 GCA_036178185.1 Liparis tanakae
GCTCGAACCCTGTGGAGGCAGAACCTGATGAGTGGGTCAGCACAGGGCGCACGCTGCAACGCACCGGACATGCCACCAGTGACCTCACTGTGACCTCACTGTGACCTCACTGTGACCTCTGTGACCTCTGTGACCTGACTGACCTCAGTGACCTCACTGTGACCTCACTGACCAGTGACCTGACCTCAGTCACCTCACTGACCAGTGACCTGACCTCACTGACTTCACTGACCTCACTGTGACCTCACTGACCTCAGTGACCTCACTGACCAGTGACCTGTGACCTGACCTCACAGTGACCCCGCAGAGAGAGGCCTCTGTGGCCCTCATCACAGCCCAATGACTGTCGCCACAGCATCCCGTTACACTGAGCTGACCTTTAACCTGATCCCTACACCCCTACGCCCTCGGGGTTAAGCGTCTTGCTCAAGGACACATCGACTGGAGCTAGCACAGCTGGGGATTGAACCGGCGACCCCCGATGGAGAGGCGCCCCCCGGTCGCCGTGGTTCCTATGGGCTCGTCTGCTATTGGCCGCCGCCTCAGACTGTAAGGTGACCCGAGGGGGGGGGGGGGGGCTATGTTTAGTCCAGGCCACGCCGGCCATATGACACCGTCACACCAACGGCTTCAACCAACACACGCACGGCTTGCTCAAGGGCGGCTCGGCCCGGCAGGAGGGGCCTGTGGCGTACAGGGCGAGACACGCCCACGTGGTCAAAGATGAACGGCGTGCACATTTAAAGAGAGCGCCATGGCGTCTCCAACAGGAACGTCTCCCTGAACTCATCCCTGAGGGCCCCCCTGACCCCTGACCCCTGACCCCTCAGCTCACCTTGCTCCAGGCGGAACAGGCTCCTCTCCAGCTTCTCCGTAGCGTTGATCATCAGGACTCGGATCTGCTTCAGGTCTTGAGGGAACATAGTAGGGATGTCTTCTACGTGGACGCCTGGCTCCTGGAGAGGAACGACAACCTGAAGAACATCATCAAGAGGCTCAGCCCCCCCCCTCCCCCCTCCCCCCCCCAGACCGTGGCGCCCTCAGAGGTGACGGACAGCTGGCTCCGGGTCATTCTACAGGTGAGGAGAGGTCGAGGAGCACCTGGGCTCCTCAGGTGGGACCACACACACGGGTCCTTCAACAAGTCACGGGGAACGTTTGTGAAATCATGACATCATCATCCCAAATCCACAGAGCTCGCAGCACATGGAGCAGCATGTGTGAAGCTCAGCGGGCGCCATTTATAGCAGCAGCTGCCGGGCGTGAGGACAAGAGGCGTGGCCTGTGGCAGCAGCAGGCCACGCCACCCTGGCTGGAGCACTTCCCTTCACAATGTCCATGGCGCACTAATCTCACCGTCAAGATCAAAGGCATTGAGCATGACAACAGCAACCAGACGACGGGAAGTGACCACATATGGTCCCTCAAGCCTCCGTGTGAAGGCTCTCGATACGGAGGAGGCCGCATGCTCAGGGACCACCCCCCCCACTGAGGCCGCATGGTCAGGGACCACCCCCCTGACGAGGCCGCATGGTCAGGGACCACCCCCCCGACGAGGCCGCATGGTCAGGGACCACCCCCCCGACGAGGCCGCATGGTCAGGGACCACCCCCCCACTGAGGCCGCATGGTCAGGGACCACCCCCCCACTGAGGCCGCATGGTCAGGGACCACCCCCCTGACGAGGCCGCATGGTCAGGGACCACCCCCCCGACGAGGCCGCATGGTCAGGGACCACCCCCCCACTGAGGCCGCATGGTCAGGGACCACCCCCACTGAGGCCGCATGGTCAGGACCACCCCTGACGAGGCCGCATGGTCAGGACCACCCCGACGAGGCCGCATGGTCAGGGACCACCCCCCACTGAGGCCGCATGGTCAGGGACCACCCCGACGAGGCCGCATGGTCAGGACCACCCCCACTGAGGCCGCATGCTCAGGACCACCCCGACGAGGCCAAGCATGCTCAGGGACCACCCCCACTGAGGCCGCATGGTCAGGACCACCCCCCCACTGAGGCCGCATGCTCAGGGACCACCCCCCCGACGAGGCCGCATGCTCAGGGACCACCCCCCGACGAGGCAGGGGGAGCAGCTGCTCATCCTGTTGGTCAATACTCCGCATGGTTTCTACTGTGTGCTTCTACTCAGGACCTCCCTTCCTCAGCACATCGTCTGTTTGGACGGTTTTCTTGCGCAATCGGATTTTCAAGGAAGTCAAATAACTGAAATCAACGGATGTCTTCATACGGCCTGAAGAACGGCGTGCTCCGCGTGAGGCTCCCTCACGACGAGGGGCCACTCCACCGACAGCAGCTGCTGCTTTAGGTAGTCACATTATGCATATATATATGTGTGTGTGTGTGTGTGTGTGTGTGTCTGTGTGTGTGTGCAGAACTCGGCCTCCACTCCGAAAAATAAATAAAAAATGAAAATGCAAGCACGTTAAAAAGAAAATAATATTAATAACTTTCCAATATTTTTTACTTTTTTTTAAAGCAGATGATAAAAGTGTATAATAGCAGAGATCATCAATAACCAGAAGGAATGTAATTTGTGTATACACCTTTAATCATCTGCTTTAAAATAAAGTTCAAATATTGGAAAATTACGAACATTATATATTTTGGGGTTAACTTTAACTCTAAAAACAGTAATATCTCATGAAAATAATCATAGGCATAGCAGAAGTCACCGATAAGCAGAAAGCAGCGTCATTCTGGTATACACTTTTCATGATCTGCTTAAATAAAGTTCAAATATTGGAAAATGATTATCATTTTCTTTTTAACATGCTTTCATTTAGAATCAGACGTCAATGTCTTGATTGTCCCTCTGACACCTTGAGGTGCTCTACTATGAATCAGAAGGGACATTATTATGTAACTACGCTAGCCTGGATACCAGACCGAACTTAGCCCCGCCCTCAAAATTATTTGGTCGGGAAGTTCACATTCTGACTAGAATTATGAGGATGACATCGTCAGGCTATAACTATGCACCATTTCTTTCTAAATCTATTCTTAAATCAAAGACACATTTGCTCATGAATGTGATTTTCTATTTTTTTTGTTTTGAAATTCTAAATCAGAATGTCCCAATATTGGAATAGTTACATTATTTATTTTATTTTATTCATCATTCATACAATTCATGATTGTTCATCCATTCATTTAGTTTAATCTGTCACTATATCTGTATTTAAAGCCGTATTTCGTCATATCACGTTCACCGGAAGTTGGCTCTTGTTTTAAAGTCTGTTCCCCCCTCGTACCGTAATGCCCGTGATAACCGCGCACTGAGTGCAGCCGGGCTCCTGCCGATTGGGTGTTGCATTGTGTTCCGTACATGCAGCAGGTTGAAGCCTCCCTCTGAGCATGCGCACTGCCTCCCATAACAACAAAGGTCAGAAGGCAGCCGTTAATGTCACGGTGCCTATTTATAAAGCTCCCGGTCACCGGCTCCCCGGTCCCTGCGGCGCACACTAGGATGACGTCACTATTCGCCTTGGGGAGTGAACCCATTCCCGTGGAGGTCGGACTCCATTCAAAGAGGACCGTTTGATGTGCACGAGCACACCGCCGTGCACAGTCGCTTCCGATGCGCGCGCGCCACCGCGCTCACGGGAGCAGCGCACTCCGCGGTCACGTGAGCGCGGAGCAGCTCGCCTCCCCGACACAGCGTTAGCTTGCCTCCGTTAGCTCAGCTAGCATCCGCGACCTGCTGGCACACCGCGAAGAGCACGCGCCGCGACGCGCCACCACGCGCCACGGCCCCGCGGCCCGGACCCGGAGCCGCCACTCACCTGTCAGTCAGCCGCCACTCACCTGTCAGTCAGCCGCCAGTCTGCAGCGCACAGCGGCCGAGGAGAGAGCTCTGTGTGCCTGGACAGGGGGCGGGGAGCGGGGGGCGGGGCCTGTGTGGACAGTGAGGGGGCGGGGGGCGGGGTCTGAGTGGACAGTGAGGGGGGCGGGGCGGGGCCGGTGTGGACAGTGGGGGGGCGGGGGGGGGGGTCTGAGTGGACACTGAGGGGGGCGGGGGCGTGGCTCTGCCCTCATAACCCTCCAGCTGAGTGTCTCTGAGCCCCCCCCCCCTGTGTCAGTATTCCAGCATGACGACAGGCAGCGGCCCGGCTTCATTCAGTGGGTACTGCCTTGCTCATGGGCCCTTCACAGGAGGCTCCTGAAGCACCGCCTCATTAGCATGCCAACCGCCTCCCAGACTCAGCCTGAGTGAGGCCTCCAGAGGGGGCGCCGCTCTGGCGCCGCTCTGGAGGCCGCATCGCTAGAGCCACAGCAGAGTCTGAAAGAGGAGGTGCTGCCAACAACTCATGGCATCATTCCTGTTGCGACATTTCTAAGCGTTAACACACACACACACACAGACACACACACACACAGACACACACAGACACACACACACAGACACACACACACACAGACACACACACACACACAGACACACACACACATGCAGTAGGCCCAGCAGAGACAGCGGGTTACATAAGAGGGCAGTGCAGCTGCTGGCCAGAGCCGGGCTGGAGCACCAGGCCCTGGGGGCCATGTGACATGGTGCTCCTGGGGGCCACAGGCCCGTCAGTTGTAATGTTGGTGTTCTTCCAGAGGGTCATTAGTCATCATAGAGCATCATGTACATGTTGACGTCACTGTCTGTGTCACATGACAAGCTGATCATCAACATGTGTGACGTCACTCACTGTGGTCATGCAGTGTACCTCTCATACCACCAGGGGGACTCTTCTCCACTCACATCAACAATGTTCGTAAATGCTTTGAAACAGAGTGGAACCGTCTCCTAAGCAGGAAGAGGCGCTGCTGTGCCTTCACGTGCCTCTTTCTGGAGTCCACATTGAGGGACCCACGGGACCGACCCACCGGACCGACTCATGGGACCGACCCACGGGACCAACTCATGGGACCGACCCACCGGACCGACCCACCGGACCGACCCACCGGTCCGACCAACGGGACCGACTCATGGGACCGACCCACCGGACCGACCCACCGGACCGACCCACCGGTCCGACCAACGGGACCGACCCACCGGACCGACCCACCGGTCCGACCAACGGGACCGACTCATGGGACCGACCCACCGGACCGACCCACCGGTCCGACCAACGGGACCGACTCATGGGACCGACCCACCGGACCGACCCACCGGACCGACCCACCGGACCGACTCATGGGACCGACCCACGGGACCAACTCATGGGACCGACCCACCGGACCGACCCACCGGACCGACCCACCGGTCCGACCAACGGGACCGACTCATGGGACCGACCCACCGGACCGACCCACCGGACCGACCCACCGGACCGACCCACCGGACCGACCCACGGGACCGACTCATGGGACCGACTCATGGGACCGACCCACGGGACCGACCCACCAGACTGACCAACGGGACCGACTCATGGGACCGACCCACGGGACCGACTCATGGGACCGACCCACCGGACCGACCCACCGGACCGACCCACCGGACTTACCCATCAGACCGACTCACTATTGAGAACCAAAGAAACCATTGGGGACTAAAGGAACCATTGAGAACTAAAGGAACCATTGGGGATTAAAGGAACCATTGAGAACCAAAGGAACCGTTGGGGTCTAAAGGAAACATTGAGGACTAAAGGAACCATTGAGAACCAAAGGAACCATTGGGGACTAAAGGAACCACTGGGGACTAAAGGAACCACTGGGAACTAAAGGAACCATTCAGAACCAAAGGAACCACTGAGAACCAAAGGAACCATTGAGAACCAAAAGAACCGTTGGGGACTAAAGGAACCACTGAGAACCAAAGGAACCATTGAGAACCAAAAGAACCGTTGGGGACTATTTTCACCATTGGGGACTAAAGGAACTATTGAGAACCAAAGGAACCACTGGGTACTAAAGGAACTATTGAGAACCAAAGGAACCACTGGGTACTAAAGGAACTATTGAGAACCAAAGAAACCATTGGGGACTAAAGGAACCATTGAGAACTAAAGGAACCACTGGGAACTAAAGGAACCATTGAGAACCAAGGGAACCATTGAGAACCAAAGGAACCATTGGGGACTAAAGGAACCACTGAGAACCAAAGGAACCATTGAGAACCAAAAGAACCATTGGGGACTAAAGGAACCACTGAGAACCAAAGGAACCATTGAGAACCAAAAGAACCGTTGGGGACTAAAGGAACAATTGGGGACTAAAGGAACTATTGAGAACCAAAGGAACCACTGGGTACTAAAGGAACCATTGAGAACCAAAGGAACCATTGAGAACCAAAGGTAACATTGAGAACCAAAGGAACCATTGGGGACTAAAGGAACCACTGGGGGACTAAAGGAACTATTGAGAACCAAAGGAACCATTTGGGACTAAAGGAAACACTGGATACTAAAGGAACCACTGATGACTAAAGGAACCACTGAGGACTAAAGGAACCATTGAGAACCAAAGGTAACATTGAGAACCAAAGGAACCATTGGGGACTAAAGGAACCACTGGGGGACTAAAGGAACTATTGAGAACCAAAGGAACCATTGGGGACTAAAGGAACCATTGAGAACCAAAGGAACCGTTGGGGTCTAAAGGAACCATTGAGGACTAAAGGAACCATTGAGAACCAAAGGAACCATTGGGGACTAAAGGAACCATTGAGAACCAAAAGAACCATTGAGAACCAAAGGAACCATTGAGAACCAAAGGAACCATTGGGGACCAAAGTAACCTTTGGGGACTAAAGGAACCATTGAGAACCAAAGGAACCACTGGGGACTAAATGAACCATTGAGAACCAAAGGAACCACTGATAACCAAAAGAACCGTTGGGGACTAAAGGAACCATTGAGAACCAAAGGAACCATTGGGGACTAAAGGAACCATTGAGAACTAAAGGAACCATTTGGGACTAAAGGAACCATTGAGAACCAAAGGAACCATTGAGAACCAAAGGAACCATTGGGGACTAACGGAACCATTGAGAACCAAAGGAACCATTGGGGACTAAAGGAACCATTGGGGACTAAAGGAACCACTGGGGACTAAAGGAACCATTGGGGACTAAAGGAACCATTGGGGACTAAAGGAACCACTGGGGACTAAAGGAACCATTGGGGACTAAAGGAACCACTGGGGACTAAAGGAACCATTGGGGACTAAAGGAACCACTGGGGACTAAAGGAACCACTGTGTAGCTGTAGATGTAATGATCACATGACAATGAAACCATAAAAGTCATATCAGGAAGTTCCAATATCCAACATGTTGTAAAACTGCGACAAAAATAGGCACACACACACGAACACACACACACACACACACACACAGATCTTGTACTCACACATACAGCTGGTGTTGGATCGTGTTCCTCTTACTGCAGCAGGACGAATGGTGAGTACTCACTCCGTTGAAGAGTTCTCCTCTGGAGGGTCTCTAGAGTGGAGGGTCTCTAGAGTAGAGGGTCGTAGGGGGTAGTCACGATCTTCTACTCCAGTGGTTCTCAACCTTTTTTCAGTGAAGTACGCTCTGTGAAATACTTTTTTCAGCCAAGTACCCCCTAACCAGCGCAAATAATCTTTGGTCAAAAGAGGTCGTAATAGCCATCAGTGTGCCATGACTCACCCACCGCCTTGAGGCAGGGCTACTTCAAGGGGCAACGTCATCCGAAGGGCGACTTGTTTGATATAAACTTCCCAAACGTTTGTTTTGCCTGAATCCACTTTTAAGAACGAGCCGCTACACGACATCCTGGGGATCTGAACCTGAAGCTTTTACAACGACGGAGCTTTGATGGTTCTGCCAACATTCTGATGGAGAACATAGATGAAGACACGTAGTCATACTAAAGATGTGAGAACAACAGGTACTCTCCCACAGCCCTCATGGTGATAAGCAGAGGGCCTTTAGCTCCGCCTTCTCTCTTAAAGCCCTGGATCCATTGAGACACCTGTCAGAGTCAAAGGGAGATGTCATCACCATGACGATGACCTTCTGCTCTTTTGGACTCTATCTACCTGATGTTCAAGTCACCTGGTGCATCGTTGACTTTAAGCTCAGCTCATTGGCTGTCCTCCTGGCTCTTTGAGAGGAGCTCCTTGCAGAGTGAGGAAGCCGTCGCAGCAGCCTCCCCCAGGTCCTAGCGCCCGGGGATTATGGCCTAGGACCTGGGGGATCTCAATGTTGATTATTTTAAAAACATGCCGTGCGGGCATTGGTTGCTGGATTAAATTTTACCCAGATATAACAGATACGTTTTTTTCTGATTGGCTATTGTGTAGCTCAGCTCTTCTTTCTGATTGGCTGATAAGTGGCTCCTCACAGCAGAACACAGGGAGCGCTTGATTTCTCCACAGTGAGGGCGGCTCATGTTGTCGCTGCGGCACATTAACACATTAAATAGCAGAGAGTTTTTTTCAGCGTGAGAAATACGATGTGTGGCGGGAGTGCGGGAGTTAAAGCCTAGTTTATGCTTCTCCGTTGCGTCCTACGCCGTCGACGCGACGGAGTCCTTGAGCACTCGAAGTTCTGCGTCAAGGGACCGCGTAGCGGTCCGCGACGCGTAGTTAGGATTTTTTGGAGGCGCGCGTCAGGCTACGGCATAGGGTTCTGACGCGACGGAGAAGCATAAACTAGGCTTGAGACACACGTGTCCCTCCGTGTCTCAGCGCTGCTGCTTCACCATGACGTCATGATGAGTCTGGAGCTGCAGTGACAGACGACCGTGAGCCACGTTGGGTCAGACCATCCTGATATGGGGGGACTCTGGATTTTTAGGATAATTAAATTAAATTGCCTACTTTATATACAATTCAGTTTATGATCTTACACTTGTTTTTATTGAATATTTATTAAATAACTATTTTTAAAGGATTTTTGAATGGATGCTAATTTTAAATAGATTTTTTTTAAAACTCACATACCCCCAGGGGTACGCGGACCCCCATGCGATAAATATCATACTGATACAATACCATAAAAACATTATACCATAAAAACGATACTGGTATATTTATCTAGAATAGTATGGCAGTAATATTAGTTTAGCCTACAATATATTAATGAACTCCATGAAGTCATCATAGCATTGATGGTCCACCATGAGATTAACATCTCTTATTCTGCCTGTTTGTGATATAAAGCCTAAAAGGGGGATTTCGTTTATCTGGCAACCCTGAGATCAGTCGACCAATGACTGTTCAGATACCATTTACAAAACTTGTAAGGGGTAAAAACTAGTTTGTGAAAGACCCAGAGAAACACAAATATCCGACGAAGCAAAATCCCGGACGTTTTTGGAAACCTTGCCGGACGCTTTTTTTGGGTCTCAAAAAGAGGACATGTCCGGGGAAAGAGGACGTCTGGTCACCCTAACTTCCCGCCCCTCTGGGAGCGCAGCGCGTGAGACGGCTCCACACGGAGCAGCGCGTGAGACAGGTCCACACGGAGCGCTGCTCTGATGCTCTTCTAATGAAGGATCGATACTAAGATATGCTGAGTCACCTCTCTCTTAGCGTGCGGTACTTCGTTAGCATCGCTACGCCGTGCAGCGGGACAGCAGCAGATGTAGCGGCTAACATTCAAGCTAACCCAAACCACCAAGTGCTGAAGACATTTTGACGCTGATTGGCCGAGACGCGACACGCCCATCAAAGATGTTTTATTGCGGAGAGCACCACTCCACATGTTCTCCGTGTCCTGCTCCAATCTCATAAACGCCGGCCGGCCAATTGACCCCCCCCCACCCTAAAACAAAAAGTATTCGAATCTTTGGTTTAAAAAACGGCAAATCTCACTGGAAGGTGAGGGATTCTCATGCCTGGTTGTTAGTACCTGGACATGTGAACCGCCAGCATACACATGTTACTACTGGTGTTTAAATGTCTGCTGCTCACGACGCTTCCTGAACAAGTGAAGTGTTCAGATGTTTACAGACTGCAGCTACAGAGACTCAGGTGACCACAAAGAAACATTCTGCAGATACAGAGACTCAGGTGACCACAAAGAGACATTCTGCAGCTACAGAGACTCAGGTGACCACAAAGAGACACTCTGCTACAGAGACTCAGGTGACCACAAATAGACACTCTGCTACAGAGACTCAGGTGACCACAAAGAGACACTCTGCTACAGAGACTCAGGTGACCACAAAGAGACACTCAGCTCCAGAGACTCAGGTGTGGTGCAGCTGGTCTCCGGGGCGTGTTGAGTCTTCTCTGGGTCCTGACTCCTCCCTCAGAGCTGGAGGCCGTGCAGCATAGCCATGTCTCCTGTGGGGGGCCTTCTCCTAGCCTCGGTCCTGGGGGGCTACTGGGCGCCAGCCGGCTGCTATTCCAACGGCAAGGTCACCAACGCCTGTGGCAGCATGGAACCCCGCCATGGGGCCCATGGGCAAACCACCCTCAGCCCCTACCGCCTGGAGACCAACACCTCCACCTTCAGCCCCGGGGACGTGGTCAAAGGTAACGAGGACTGTGACCTGGTGCATACCAGGTCACCTGATATGAGGACCAGATGAACAATAGATGTCATGTGACCAGATGATCAATAGATGCGACCAGATGAACAATAGATGTCATGTGACCAGATGAACAATAGATGTCATGTGACTAGATGAACAATAGATGTCATGTGACCAGATGAACAATAGATGTCATGTGACCAGATGATCAATAGATGCGACCAGATGAACAATAGATGTCATGTGACCAGATGAACAATAGATGTCATGTGACTAGATGAACAATAGATGTCATGTGACCAGATGAACAATAGATGTCATGTGACCAGATAAACAATAGATGTCATGTGACCAGATGAACAATAGATGTCATGTGACTAGATGAACAATAGATGTCATGTGACCAGATGAACAATAGATGTCATGTGACCAGATAAACAATAGATGTCATGTGACCAGATGAACAATAGATGTCATGTGACCAGATGAACAATAGATGTCATGTGACCAGATGAACAATAGATGTGACCAGATGAACAATAGATGCGACCAGATGAACAATAGATGTCATGTGACCAGATGAACAATAGATGTCATGTGACCAGGTGAACAATAGATGTCATGTGACCAGATGAACAATAGATGTCATGTGACCAGATGAACAATATGTCATGTGACCAGATGAACAATAGATGTCATGTGACTAGATGAACAATAGATGTCATGTGACCAGATGAACAATAGATGTCATGTGACTAGATGAACAATAGATGTCATGTGACTAGATGAACAATAGATGTCATGTGACCAGATGAACAATAGATGTCATGTGACCAGATGAACAATAGATGTGAACAATAGATGTCATGTGACCAGATGAACAATAGATGTGTATATAAAGATGTAATAAGCACCATGTGAGAGGTGAGCCTCTGTACCCTGGGCCCCACACAGGTCTCAATATGAGCGTATTACTCTTGAACCCAATGGATACACATGGTGGATGGTGTTGGTAACTTACCTTTACCTGTTCCACTTCTTCATCTCTCTCCAGTCATCCTCACCGGAACGTCGTCTTTCAAGGGATTTCTGCTTCAGGCCAGAGATGCAGCCAATCAGGGCTCAGGAGCCACCGTTGGCACCTTCACCCTCACCGACCAGCTCACGACTCAGCTGCTGCCCTGCAGCGAGCAGCCGGTGTGTCACACACACACACACACACACACACACACACACACACACAGAGACAGACACAGACACACACAAAGACAGACACACACACACACACACAGACAGAGACACACAGACACACAAAGAGACAGACACACACACACAGATACAGACACACACACACAGAGACAGACACAGACACACACAGAGACAGACACACACACACACAGACACACACACACACACAGACAGACACAGACACACACAGAGACAGACACACACACACACAGACAGACACAGACACACACACAGAGACAGACACTGTGTGTGTCTCTGTGTGTGTGTACGCACACACACAAGACAGTGTGTGTGTGCGTATATATATGTGTGTGTGTGTGTGTCTGTGTCTGTGTGTGTGTGTGTCTGTGTGTGTGTGTGTCTGTGTGTGTGTGTCCAGGGTTCAGCAGTGAGCCATACGAGTGATGCTCCTCAGCCTGAGGTGGTGGTCCTGTGGAGGGCCCCTGCAGACGCCCCCACTCAGGTCCACTTCCTGTGAGTCTCTGACCTCGTTGACCTCTTTGACCTCATTGACCCCGTTGACCTTGTTGACCTTGTTAACCTTGTTGACCTCATTGACCTTGTTGACCTCATTAACCTTGTTGACCTAGTTGACCTCATTGACTTTGTCGACCTTGTTGACCTCATTGACCTCGTTGACCTCATTGACCTTGTTGACCTCATTGACTTTGTCGACCTTGTTGACCTCGTTGACCTCGTTGACCTCATTGACCTCGTTGACCTTGTTGACCTCATTGACCTTGTTAACCTTGTTGACCTCATTGACCTTGTTGACCTCATTAACCTTGTTGACCTAGTTGACCTCATTGACTTTGTCAACCTTGTTGACCTCATTAACCTTGTTGACCTCGTTGACCTTGTTGACCTCATTGACTTTGTCGACCTTGTTGACCTCATTGACTTTGTCGACCTTGTTGACCTCATTGACCTCGTTGACCTCATTGACCTTGTTGACCTTGTTGACCTTGTTGACCTCATGAGTGCTATACGCTAACGCCCTGGTTGTAACTGAGGGGTTCATCCAGCCTGTCAAAGGCCGGCGATCGGCCAGGAGCCCAGAGGTTCCTCCCAGTGTCTGGAGGAGGCGCTCTGTGCCGCTCGCTCCAATGGAAACCATTCTGCGTCGCCATTGGCCGGTTGGCATGGAGGGGCGGGGCTAGAGGCTGCTGAAGAGGCCTGTGTGTCTGCTGTGTTCCAGTGTGACGGTGGTGCAGCGCTACAATGTGTTCTGGGTGAAGCTCCCTGGACCAATCATCTATCAGCACGGTGTGACTGCCCCCCCGCCTCCGCCCGCCACCACCCCATCCCCAGTACCACCCACCACCCCCCCCACCAAGCTGCCCGGGCCCGTGAGTGTTCTGAGCGTCCGAGTGAAGCGGTGAAGCCGCGCCCCCTGACCCTGACCCCCTGATCTCCTGACCTCCTGACCCTGACCCCCCCTGACCTCCTGACCCCTCCTGACCCCCCCTGACCCCCTGACCTCCTGACCCCCTAACCCTGACCCCCTGACCTCCTGACCCTCCTGACCCCCTAACCCTGACACCCCTGACCCTCCTGACCCCTAACCCTGACCCCCTGACGTCCTGACCCCCCTGACCCTCCTGACCCCTAACCCTGACCCCCTGACCCTCCTGACCCCTAACCCTGACCCCCCCCTGACCCCTCCTGACCCCCTAACCCTGACCCCCCCTGACCCCTCCTGTCTCAGTTCAGTGCTGCCGGCTGTGGCCACTCCAAGTCCTGCCTGCTGGCGCCTCCCGGCTGTGACCCCGCTGACCCCCAGTGCTGCTTCCTGTCCATGACGCCGGACGCCAGGGGGGTGTGTGCTCTGTTCATTCAGCGCTCAGAGAGCCTCTCACCTCCCCCCCACCTCCCCCACCTCCCCCCATCTCCCCCACCTCCCCCCATCTCCCCCCACCTCCCCCCACCTCCCCTCCACCTCCCCTCCCCTCCACCCCCCCCCCTCCCCCCCCTCCACCTCCCCCATCTCCCCTCCCCCCCCACTCTCCCACCTCCCCTCCACCTCTATCTCCCCTCACCTCCCCCCATCTCCCCCACCTCCCTCCACCTCCCCCTATCTCCCCTCACCTCCCCATCTCCCCCATCTCCCCCACCTCCCCTCTATCTCCCCTCTACCTCCCCTCTACCTCCCCTCCACCTCCCCTCTATCTCCCCTCTACCTCCCCTCTATCTCCCCCATCCCTCCACCTCCCCCATCTCCCCACCTCCCTCCCATCTCCCCTCCACCTCCCCCCCACCCCCCATCTCCCACCCCCACCTCCCCACCCACCTCCACCTCCCCCCCTCACCTCCCCCACCCCCCTCCCCCCATCCCTCCACCCCCCCCCCACCCCACCTCCCCCCACCTCCCCTCCACCCCCCCCCCACCTCCCCCCACCTCCCCCACCTCCCACCCACCCCACCTCCCCCACATCCCCCACCTCCACCTCCCCACTCCACCCTCCCCCCCCTCCCCCACCTCCCCTCCACCTCCCCCACCTCCCCCCACCCCCCACCTCCCCCACCTCACCTCCCTCCACCTCCACCTCTACCTCCCCCCCACATTCCCCACCTCACCTCCTCTCTACTTCACCCCTACCTCCCCTCTACTTCCCCTCTACCTCTCCTCTACCTCCCCTCCACCTCCCCTCTACCTCCCCTCTACCTCACCTCTACCTCCCCTCTACCTCCCCTCCACCTCACCTCTACCTCCCCTCTACCTCCCCTCTACCTCTACTTCCCCTCCAGTCACTTTTGGATACGTCCAGACCATCATCAGGCCCACATCAACTCCTCTAGTCCTCCAGCAGGCGGCAGAGGGAGCAGCGGATCTCCTCAGGGGCCTCTAAGGGGCCTATAAAGGGTCTCTAAGGCCCCTCTAAGGGGCCTCTAAGGGGCCTATAAAGGGTCTCTAAGGCCTCTAAGGGGCCTATAAGGGGTCCCTAAGGGGCCTATAAGGGGTCTCTAAGGGGCCTCTAAGGGGTCCCTAAGGGGCCTCTAAGGGGCCTCTAAGGGGTCCCTAAGGGGTCTCTAAGGGGCCTCTAAGGGGCCTCTAAGGGGTCCCTAAGGGGCCTCTAAGGGGTCCCTAAGGGGCCAACATGTCAATGAAAGGACCCCCTGACAGGGTCAAAGGTTAACATGTCTGCTCTGTTCCCTGGAGGTCACAGAGGGTTCAGCAGGGGAGAGTCATTCTGTGGACGTGGCCTTTAGGGCCCCGTTAGAGGAGAAGGCGTGGCGGACCTCCTCTGAGGGCTGCCGGGCCGGAGGTGGTCTCTG